>JAJHUR010076574.1:0-12517 GCA_027495735.1 Lutjanus campechanus | reverse complement strand
GTGTGTGTGTATGAGCGAGGGTGAGAGACTGAGAGAGCTGTAGAGGGAGAGAGAGAGAGAGGGTGTGTGAGAGAGAGTGTGTGTGTGTGTGAGGGAAAGAGAGAGAGTGTGTGTGTGTGAGGGAGAGAGAGAGGCGGAGAGAGACTCAGTCTGCCCTTCGCCTCAGAGCAGAGGCAGTTCGGGTCCCCGCAGCATTCAACGTAGTCGAAGAGGTACAGTACAGAGACTGTCACCGCCATTACTGCTCACTTACGGTCATTTCAAGACGGAAACTTTTGACAAAAAACCAAACAGGTCAACGAAAGCGGCGGCAGTTTGAAGTATTTTGGAAATCCTAAGAGACGGAAAGAAACTTTTTTAATTTTTTTTCTTGCGTCGTCTATGAGGAGTTCTGCCAAAAAAAAACAATCCAGGGCAAAAAAAATTATATTTATATAATAGGCCTACAAGGTGGAGACGGTTGATGGAGAAAAGGCAGAAAGGTTTTTTATTTTTTTGAACAATCGCGCCACAAGTCCAGAAAGGAAAAACGCGCTCAGTTGCATGGCTCGTAGGTGCCTGCGATAGGCTATCTCGCTTGCCAAAAACAGACCTCCATACCTCCGCTAGTAATAATAAATAGATGTGATAACTTCAGTGTTGGACGACCGTCTTCAGCCTACACTTTATTCGACAGTGACTTGAGATTCCTGCGAAGCAATTGGGCTTCAACTCCCGACCGAGGAGGCGGAGTCTTAACTTATTAAAAGGAACTTGCCGAGGCTTGGACGCCCGCAAATATGATGATGATGTCTCTGAACAGCAAGCAGCCTTTCGCCATGGCCCACACCAGCTTGCCCGAACCCAAGTACTCGTTGCATTCCTCCTCATCCTCCACTCTGACTTCCAATGCGCCCTCGTCCTCCTGCTCGTCCTCCCGACACAGCAGCACCATCATCAGCAGCAGCGGCAGCAGCAGCTCGGAGGCGATGCGCAGAGCCTGTCTCCCAACCCCACCGGTACGTATTCTGCATAATCACTGCTTAAAGGCACATTTTGACAGCCCACTTTTTTGCTTGATGTTTTTTTCATGTCTGCACAGCAAATCACCCAACACCTCCATATTTTTTTCCTCTGCTCAACTTATGTATTCAGTCGGCTTTGCCTTTCGTATTAATTTTTATGACCTGGGATGTTGCATGTGTCTTGTTTTGTGTGCTCCTTTTTTAGGATTTCTTTTTTTCACATTCTGGAAATGTTTTAAACCGAGGAGTGGAGGGAGAATTCCCTGCTGACAGTTATGTGTGCATTCTATTTGCAATTGCAGAGCAATATATTCGGAGGCTTGGATGAGAGTTTGTTGGCCCGGGCTGAAGCTCTAGCGGCGGTGGATATAGTCTCGCAGACCAAGAGCCACCACCACCCTCCACATCACAGTCCCTTCAAGCCGGACGCGACCTACCACACCATGAACACTCTCCCCTGCACCTCGTCTTCCTCCTCCTCCTCCTCGGTGCCTATTTCTCATCCGTCCGCCTTGGCTGGCCACCACCATCACCACCATCACCACCACCACCACCAGCCCCACCAGGCGCTGGAGGGGGACCTGCTGGACCACATCACCCCGGGACTGGCACTAGGAGCCATGGCAGGGCCGGATGGCTCGGTGGTTTCCACGCCTGCGCACCCTGCCCACATGGCGGGCATGAACCACATGCACCAGGCAGCCATCAACATGGCTCATGCCCACGGGCTACCGCCGCACATGGGCATGAGCGACGTGGATGCCGATCCCAGGGACTTGGAAGCCTTCGCGGAGAGGTTTAAGCAGAGACGGATCAAACTCGGGGTTACCCAGGCGGATGTAGGGTCAGCTTTAGCCAGCCTGAAGATTCCTGGGGTAGGCTCCCTCAGCCAAAGCACCATCTGCCGATTCGAGTCCCTCACGCTCTCTCACAACAACATGATCGCTTTGAAGCCCATCCTGCAAGCTTGGCTCGAAGAAGCCGAGAAATCGCACAGGGAGAAACTTAATAAACCTGAGTTGTTCAACGGCGCGGAGAAAAAGCGGAAGCGCACGTCAATAGCCGCGCCGGAGAAGAGATCACTGGAGGCCTATTTTGCCATTCAACCGCGTCCCTCCTCGGAGAAAATCGCAGCAATCGCAGAGAAGCTGGACCTGAAAAAGAACGTGGTGCGGGTCTGGTTTTGCAACCAGCGACAGAAACAGAAACGAATGAAATACTCTGCATGCGTGTAAAAAAAAATCGCTTTAAACCTGCACCACCCCACGAAAAGACTTGGAACTGTTTAGAGACGATTTGTATCATATTTCCTATCTCACACCTTTTTTTCAATCATCGATGACTTTGTGCTTTGAACTTCGAAAAATTCCTAAACATTGAACAATGACTGAAAAAACTCGAAAAAGAATCTCCCCACAGTCACGTCTTTTACTCGCTGAGAGGGGAAGATGTGGAGTCAAGTAAAGCATCGTTTGACAGAGCAAGTAAGAACACTGTTTCCACACTTACTATGCTTCACCTTTTTAATGTCAACGCAGTCTGACTTACAGGACTCTATATGCTTTAATTTTTACTTAGCCTGTAATTAATTTCCAATGAGGACAACTATAGTTTTACCCCAATGAAAATAGCGTTGTTATTTACACACATCAGCGGGGCTAGTTTAACTCAAAGCACTTGGTTGGTGACTATTGGTGTTTATATTTTTGGCTTATAGGATAAGCTACATTTTTTTCCCCTCTGAGTTCATGACGATGCAGTCTGATATTTATTCAGGGTCCATGAGGGGGAATTAAGAGGACAACACACTACTTTGGTCTTGAAAGCTAATATTAGATTTACTGCCAAATAACCCTCTGTAAAAAATTAATAATTTACTTGTCACACACTTCATTTTGTGTCTAAATGTGTAATTATTAATTCCACTTATTTTGTTATCATGTGTGATCAAAAAGTCAGGGATCTATTTTCAAGATACCCGGGGTTTGGACTTATTAAGGTAGGGTTGTTTTATTATTAGGCCTCAGTATGTGCAGATATCGAAATAGTGATTCACTTGTGAGGATTTCACTGAATTTCGCAATTAAAAAAATATGATTTCACGCCGGCTGCAATAAGTTTACAATCCAGCGTGGGCCGGTATCTTATGAAGTATTTATTGAGTGAGGTCATGTTTACTTCATTATATATTTATTGGGATTCCCCCCCTCCTCGTTTTGCTTGAGAAAATCAAATTCTGACAGCAAGTTAAGCGTGTTGTTCTGGTTTTAAAGGGAAAACGACTGTGAAATGATACAGTCACGAATTTTAATTTAACGATTTCTAACATTTGAGATGGTACAATCGAGATATATATGAGATAGTATTCTCTTTTTAAATTATTTTATGTATGTTTTCTGCTATTTATTTGTATAAATATACGCGCATCATTATGAAGTCGTTGCTTGTTAAAAAAATCACCTTGTTTAAGTAATGTTTTTTCTTGAAGAGAAAAAGAAACAGCTTCATGGAAGTATACGTGTACAATGTAAATATTTCATTGGAACCAGTCGATGCACATAAATATATCCGTACAGGTTTTTGCTGTATTGCTGTTTTAGCTGAGGTAACTTATTTCTGTAATGTATGTTGCTTTTTTGGTTCCTGGTTAAATAATCTATTAATTTATTTACATCCATGTAATTTTTAATTTATTTAATTATTGAACTGCAATATGTGTTTCATTAAAGAAAAAACTTTAACATTTAATCGGACGTTTTTCCATGACTGCACTGTGTAATGTGGCTCATCCAGACATATTAATATTCTTTTATTTATGCATCTATTTATTTATTGATGAGGAGGATGGGAACGGTTTAGCTGTGGGCTGCACAGCTTTTAAAAGACATCTTGTGGATTCTTTAAGCTTATATGACAACAAATATTGCCAGTATTTTTAAAGGTAACGTGACTTTGTCGTTACCAAAAGGTGTTGATCTGAGAAACCGCCATGAGCCCTGTCTGTCACAGTGCCCATGAGCAAGACGCCACCCCCATCCTGAAACCAATCTGTTCACCTACTTTCACTAAAATGAAAATGTAAAATGGATTTAGAAATTGCTTTTTTGCATTAACACCGTCCTCCTCCTCCAGGCCTTCTCATAAAACAGGCCTTACAGGAGCCCCCTACTCCTTCTCCTTCTTCTTCTCTATTCCATCAATGTTAAAGACACACGTGGCTCCTCCACACTGACTTGCTGCCAGCTTCTGCAGCTCACTGTTGCCTTACCTGAGAGCAAATGCTAATATTCTATTAGAGTCTAATCAGGGGGTCTATGGAGAGCTGGATGGGTCCCTGGAGCGCAGACTTGCCAGATGTCAGCCCGCCAGAAAAACAGCTCGCCTGCCAACGTGCCCGTCTCTATTTAAATACACACTCAAACATGCTTTCGTTCGTGCATGCGGGCAACACAGGCTTTGATGCAAAAAAAAAAAAAAAAAAAAAAAAAGCTTTGGTTCGAAGTTATGGTTAGATATGAGGAGAAGGAGGAGGGTGTAAAAGAAAAAAGAGGGGAGCGTTTTGAATGTCATGTCCACAGCAGAGTTGCTGTTTGTGGGCTTCAGGGCTGACTGGCTGCCTGGCTGCTTGGCTTGTTGAGCGCTGAGCAAGCGTTTCAGCACCATGGACAGATACCTGAAACATTAGCATTTCTGAAAGCTGTCCTCCACCTTTACACTGATTATTTACAGCACCTGGAATACATTTGCATGGCATCATTCTGGGATCATTTCAAATTGATTATAATAGTAAAATTTATCAGGTGGAAGAACGGTAATCTTGTAATATTTGCAATGCAAAAAATACATTTAATCAATAACTAGAGATTTTTCATGTCAGCCTTATTGACATGAAATAGTATAGGGTAAAAAAATAAACAGGTGTTACGAATGTTACTAATTAAGGTTCCGTTAGTGTAGCAGAGTCTTTTCAGTGAGCCAACATGCACAATAGCAGCGCTCTGACTCTGTTTGACCTGAATGTAACAGAACCATAATTAGCATCTTTGCTAACACCTGTGTTTACTAAATATGAAATGGTACGAAAATTTTATATGACAATTACAATGACCAAAGATATCACGATTATGGTTATGGCAATGTATGTTTTTTACAGTGTGCTGAAAATGTTCAAAAAGTACTGATACACACATCAAAATTCACCAACTTCTATTTTGAAAACCTCTCAACATTTGAAAAGCCATCATGTCTTTTGTGATGTCAGTGTTTGAGTCTGGGAGCAGGGAGAACTTTGGCTGTTGCTGGACAGCATTTACCACGAGTTTTTCAAAGCTCAGTAATCACGATTATTATCACGATAAATACAATTTGAAATCGTAATAATAATAGTTGGCAATTTTATCGTGAAACCGATTATCGTTTCATCCCTTGTGTTTACCCTACTATTCCATGTCAAAATAGCAGCTGTAAAAAATGTTTGATAGAAGTTTTCAGTTTTAATACACTTTTAACACAAGTTTTACAAATGATACTAATTAATGCCCCGTTAGTGTAGCAGAGCTTTTCCAGTAAGCTAACATGTACAAGATCAACCTTCATTAGTCCCACAATGGGGAAATTGTGTGAAATTGAAATTACAGTAGCAGCATCTTGACTCTGTTTCACTTATAATGGAACCTTAGTATCATTGGTAACACTTTGTTTACCCATACTAGTTCATGTAAAAATAGCTTTTGTGAAAAAAAACATAGATTTTCACCATTAAAAAAAAGCTGTGTCAAATGTTTTAATATTTTTATTATCATTAAATTATTATCAGGCACCTCCAGGCTTTTCTAGTGTCACATGACGAGATAATCAATTTATTTTCCACCAAAAATTAGAAAATGTTATTATTATTATAATTTTTTATAACATTTTAATTAATAAAACGTGACACATGCATCCTTCCTCAGTATTTATCCAGCTAAAACCCCTTTAATAAGGAAAAACACCGCCTTCATAACACTGATCCATAAAGCAAACATGCTGAGCCGCCATCGTCGTGACAAATTAAGAGTATCAAAACGACCCTTATTAATGAGACAGCGGTGATGGTTCATCAATTAAAAGATGCTCCTGGTGAGTGCTTCTAATTTCCCCTAAATGAGCCATTCACTTAATACGTTAATAAGAGCGAATTATTAAATTACACATCGAATTATGAAAACCAGATAATTATGAAGAGCGAGTTAAGTAGTCATTAGCCATCCCTGTTAATTACCGCTGGTCAGGGAGGGCTGCCGAGTGAGTGTCTCATCGGGAATTGAAATTAACTTTATGCAGCAGTGGAGGCTCGCTGCTGACAAGCCGGAGCTCAGCACAGACACACAGACAGACCAGCAAGGCAACCAGACTGCTGCTGCTGCCTGCTTTCACTCTCACATATTGGGAAGAAATCGATCTGGATTCTTTGATAGAGGATCAATGTGGCCCCAAACACTGACACACACACATAAGAGCAAAAAGGCCTCAGCAGCAGCAGCACAATGAAGAAAATCGAAGGTCTTTTTTTAAATATAATAAATATGTGACCCAAACAGTTTACCTTAAAGCCACAGAGCATCATGTGCTTCCATACATTGAAACGTGCACAGTGAACGACACAGTGGGAGCTTTCTACAAAACGAAAAGGGCAGCGCTGTTTCCTTTTGTTATAATTACGCCCTCTGTTTTATTTTTCTCTTTCCCCTGAACATTTCCCCCTCTTTCACAGGGATACTGATGAAAATTTAATGAGGCCAGGGACTGTCGGAGCTCCGCCTGGGGACCTGAGAGTAGAATATTTTAACTGTACATTTACGCCAAGTGTCTGCCTTCAAAGACGCGACTGCTGCTCTCGAATTAGACGAACTGTAAGCCATAAATTGAACTACACACTGAGTGTACTGTATAACCCCTTTATTTATCATCTGTTGGCTCCTTTGCGCACGCCAAAAAATATTGTGCAACACCACCCTGTCAGATGGGCTGCTGCTTGCTTTGGATGTTATAGGCGGCAATCGCCATTTGATATTGTCGCCAATCAGTTGTTGTTGATGCAATATTAATCAGCCATCAATAGTCATTAGTTTGTTAAGTGTTTTCCAGAAACTAATCGATGGAACAGCACTGGATGGCTAGAAGGATTTTTGGTGGGATACTTTTTGATCCAGTAGGATGGCATGCAAAAGAGGGAAAGCCATGCACACTGGATCTGCCAATGAAATAGCTCTCTCTCTCTCTCTCCTCTCTCTCTCTCCCTCTAGCTCTATCTAATATAATCGCACGCGCATACACGTAACAGCCACGCACACGCTCATAAACAGACGGGTTGATGTCAGAGGTGTTCAAATACAGTATCTTCTATCTTAACGAAAAACAGTTTAAAATCGTCGTTTTAAAAACGGATTGAAGCTGAATCGTTAACGAAACAAAACGACCAGTTAATACTGGATAAATCCACAACCATAAGTTTGAGAATTAACTGGAAAAATAAAAGTTTGGAGAAGACAGTATACACCTAGGAAATTTTAATTATGCTGGGTTCAACCAGGCGAAATATTTTTTCTTCAACGTGACAGTAAAAAAACATAAATTCATAATTAGCCAAAAAAATTACTTATCTATGTGTTTTCAGTGAAAAAAAACCCAACAGTTTTAGAAAAAAGCCTGGTTTAACCTTTACTTTGAAATCTAGATGTGCTGCAAACGTTGGATTCCGTCCAGACATGCGTAGACTAGCATTCGTCCTCCTATTAAAAATTGATGAGATCTTTGTATTCGTTTTGAGTTCTGCAATTTAACACTGTATATTTTGTTCAATGCAAGAAGTAAAAAAGTAAGATTTTTGAGTGATTATTTGCACGTTGCCTACGTCAAATCAAAACATTAAGACACAAATTAATGATGCTTTACCGAATTTTTTTTTTTTTTTAAAGCTGCTACAACTAGTCAATTAAACGGTTAATTATAAACTATTAAATCGATGGGCAACTATTTTGATAATCGATTGTCGTTTAAAATATGTTTTTTTTAAAGAAAAAACCCAATAGTTTTAGGAAAAGGCCTGATTTATCCTTTACTTTCAAATGTAGATGTGCTACAAACCCTGGGTATTGTCCAGCCATGGTGGACAAGATTTCCTCCCTTATTAAAAAAATGTTTTCATTTTGAGTTCTGCAAATTTATAATGCATGTTTTTTTTTCAATGCAAGAAATTAAAAAACAAGGTTTTCAGGTGACTATTTTCACGTTGCCTGCATCAAATCAAAACAAAAAAGATACCAATAAATTAGAGCAACAACAAAATATTTTCATATCTTGATTATTTTCTCAATTAATCGATTAGTTATCTGATCTATAAAATGTCAGTAAATGGTGTTGAACAGCGACAAGCCCAAAATGACACCTTTAAATGTCTTGTTTTCCCCACAAGCCAAAGATGCCCAATTCCCTGTCATAAAGGCGTAAAGAAAACAGAAAACAGTCACCTTTAAGAGGCTGGAAACAGAATTTTGACTTTTTCCTCAAACCGATTAGTTGATTATCAAAAGTTAATATAGTTAATTTAATAATTGATTCATAATAATTGAATTGTTTGCAGCTCTTCAGTAAATTATGTTTAATTTAAATGTTGACATTTTTAAAGCTGCATCCATCTGTCAATCAATCAATTGTCAACTATTAAATCAATTAATTAACTATTTTGATAATCAATTAATCGTTTTGAATCATTTATTTATTTTTTTTAAATCTCTGATTTCAGCTTCTCTAATGCAAACAATTTCTGGTTTCTTCACTCCTCTAAAGTGAATATCTTTGGACCTGATTTGGACAAATCAGGATGTCACTTTGGGCTTAATCAACATTTTTCACCATTTGCTGCCATGTTGTAATTCAAAACAAACCAATCATGAAAATAATCATAAGTTGTAGCCCTAGCCATTTCATTAAAGATCAGGCAAAAAATTGGACTTTCTGACGGGAAAAAAGGTCCCTCTTAATTTAATACCATTGAAAACCTTCACAGCCTTCATAACTAAAATAGCTCAGGGGCGTGATTAGAGGGGTGGGTGCTGAGAGGCCACAGTCACCCCTGACATGTGGCTGCCACCAAAATAATGATTTGGATGCATAACTAAGTTTCTACCTTTTCCCCGGAGCATTTTCTTGTTTTGTTTTTTTGTTTTTTATAAATTTGTTGTAAATGAAATCACAAAGTTTTGTATAATTTCTATGAGAACCAGATTTCTAATTCTTTATTGTCTGTACAGTTGATGCCATTTTGTGAATTTGTGGATTTTATTTTTCAACATGAGTATAAATGAACATTCAAATGCTTCAGCTTGACAAAGATGACTGTCTACACTGTTGGATGGAGCTATATCTCCAACATGGCGAGTATGTTTTAGAATCTATCACAAACAGATTATGTAAATTCAGTCAATTTTACAGTGTGGATGCCAGTGTGGTTTATCAATAAATATAACAGTAAATAACACAACATTAATTCCAGCCCACTTGGCTGGGGCCCATTTCAAATTAAGGTTTATTTTAATGAAGATTATTTTAAAACTGACCTCTCTCTCCGCCACCAATATTGTTAACATTTTGCAGTACCTTTTCTTGCAGGTAGGGGAGTGTGAGGTGCACCAGTTAAAAACAAAACCTTCATTTCACTGTTATACTAGAGGAAGAAATGCCCTTCAAGGATAAAATGACTGCCCGTGAAAATAAAGAATTATGTCAGATGACATCTCCAGACTTCTCAGATGAATGAACAAGAAGGTCGGTCGAGTTCATGAAAGTGACCAACATCTTTGCATAATTGATTTCCCATCTTTTCTTAAACTTTTTGCTCTTTATACAATATTGTAGCTTAATGGAGAAATTTTTTAAAATCCATACCAGCAGTTATCCAGAAAGGGTGAGATGATCAACTTTACAGGAATTTACATTTGAAAACCAAATGCTCTTCAAAATAAATAAAATTAAATATGATTTAATCATGTGATTCCCATATAATCTCGTACTGATTAATAAACAGTATTCAGTGGAATTTAATAACTAAAGAACTTTTAATAAGTTTCAAACAGGTTTTAGTCATTTTTGCCATATCTAAATGACAAAAACAATACAGCTCCACAACTTTGTATAAAAAAAAATTACATAATGCTTTACAGGCAAAACCTGCAGTGTCACAGAAACACACCCAGCTGAAACTTGGTTACCTTGAGACTAAAGCCTGACCATTAGTGTTAAAAAAAAATTCAGATATATCGGCTGATATTCTTTATTTATATGTATTTAAAATTCAGAAATAAGACAATTTGAATTAAGACAAATGATGAAATATACATAAAATGCTGCCTGTAAAACAAAAAATAAAGCCAATCTGCATTCTATTAAATAAAAAATATACATATAGATCCCTATATCGGTATAGCCTGCTTTCTAAGCTAATCTGTCTGGCTCTACTTCAGATTGATCACTAAAAACAAGCTAAAGCTGCAATCTTGTTATTACGTCATACGCTTAAATTAGTTGCATTTTAAAATAATACAATTAAACTACTTTATGAATTGCTTGGTACAAAATCCATCTGACTGTATTTGTCTATTTACAATTGCATTATTATTTGTGTGGACATGTGTAAAGCATATTGTGTCAATGTTAAAGTCATAGTTACATTTTACATCAAAGAGGGAAAAAATAAAAGTTGCAAAAAGCACAACACTAGTCCAGTCTAGACCAGCCTAAGATACTAATGAAAGTGTCCAATCTGAATTCAAAGTATGTACAAGGTGGATCAAATCAGCAGATCAGTGCTTTTTCATGTGGAAAGAATACATGTGTATACACACCAGGACCTTTGACACCAGAATGGCAGATCTTGATCTGTGGATTCCTCCTAATATGTATGAATACATAAGCTATTAACTAAATGTGTTCATCATTTAATTCAGTCACACTGTGTGTACTCAGTTATACATTATGACCTAATGTGTAAATTGATGGCATCAAAGTGCCGTCAGCCATCAAATATTTAACAACATCGGATGGGTGTACACGTTTATGAACAGCGAGGTCTCCTCCTCGCACTCCCTTTTCACCTGATCTTCCTTTTTGCAACCGCCAGGCGTTAACACTCGCTCGTGCTCAGAGGCTGTTTTGGTGTTCCGAATGAGTAAGTTGTAGACCTCGTAGAGATTGGACCTTAATGAGAAGGTGGTAGAGCTGTCTAGTGGATGTGTGTTCATTGGGCTTTGACAGCCGTGCTCTGTTGCAGATCTATTAATCATACCCACAAGGAGTGCTAGTCTCTCTTTCTCTCCCTCACTCACTCTCTCAGTTTTCAGTTTATACAGAACAGAATCATTTACATAAAGTCCTTAAGGCAAATAACTGTTGGGGGCTCTAATTTATATCTGATCGAAAATTAGCCGTCATTATGCGCACCATTAGCTGCGTCTTTAATGTGCTTCTAAGCACCATTTGTCAAGCAGCTTGTTAATATCCTTCAAGTCTTTAAAGTTGAGAGCTCATTAAAGACTGCTGTGCCTGCTCTTGATGCTATTTCATAAAATTCTGTGGGAAGGGACAGAACATTTTAAAGTTTTTTTGCATTGACATTGTCCAGAAAAAAAGAGTAGACGATATACTGTTTGTGCATCCTGAACTGAAAAACCAAATGCACAGTTTTAGTGTGGAAAATGTGTTTTCAAATGATAAACTCTAAATAAATGTATTCAAAACAATCAACTGACTAAAGTCTAATAAAACATTTGCTTTCAATGCGAGAAACATCTATAAAAACTTTTTTTTTTTAAATCTTTTTTTGACTGTGTAGGACTTTGAAGTGAAAACAAATTGTTTGGAAAAGCCCACATCAGATAAGCAAATGAACCCCTGCATGTAAATCCTGTACTGGGGAAGTTGTCTTGCCCACAGCCCATAACAGGAGAACCTCACAGGCCCAATCTTTGCCTATGGGTAATGGGAGTTATGCTGCTTTATTATTGGTTAAAACTCCAGTGTCCTTAGTCTTTTTTTTCCTCCAGTATAACAGATTCCTCCAGGCTAAAGCAATAAAGAGAGTAATTAGAATGCTAAAGACAGATGTAAATAAAGGGAATGAGACAGTGGTGAGGGATGAGGCGTCTAGGTCACACACTCTCATCAAAAACCCAGTTGGTAGCAAATGACACAACGTTCAGTGCCAGAGGCCTGGGGCTACGACTGCAAACCAGAGGACATAATGGACTAAATTATGGCCTCAATGGCTATGCATCTCAAAGCACCAATAAGGATACACACACATGAACACTCACACACACAATCTCAAACCCTCAAACACAGATCTACTGTATGGTCGGATTAAATCTATCTAAAGCATTACGTAATGTATGGATATCCAAACAATATGCTGTTATTAAGCAGTGTGATTCAGTAGTGACACCCCACAGAGACTGCCTTTTGATGGTCACCACTGATAA
>JAJHUR010076573.1:0-22469 GCA_027495735.1 Lutjanus campechanus | reverse complement strand
GAACAGAAGAATGACCTGAGATAAGTTTATGTGTCTTGTTGACTTGGCAGAAGCCTTGAAGAATCCACAATTATTCAGTTTGCCTGAATAACTCACCTAACGACCTATTGGACGCTGGGAGCCATAGATGATTGATGGTGTTGTCTTGTCGCCAGTTCTGTTGTTCATACCGATTCCAAAGACACGGATTGGTCAGAAGTGGAGAATGCCACCCTCTCTCCCTTGCCGGTTGCCACCTTTTGTGACACTCTGGAGGATCTTCCTCCTACCTTAAATGCACCTTGAGGAGAAAGGAGGCTTCTGGAGGAGCTTAAAGTGAGGAAACACAGGTGTATCCTGTACGCAGAAGTCTTTTGTCAAGTGGTGTGTCGTGTGAGTGCCACACCGAAATAACTGACGTCGCTTCAGACTGACGCTGTGGAACCAAGGATTTCTCATTTGTCAGCTTTGGCTCCTCCATCCTCACGTCTCTTCCTCACATCTCTCTCTGACATCCTCGGTGGAAGGAGCTAAGACACAAGGAAGAAATGCAAGTGAAGGAAACAAGGAGACATGTTGGCATAATGAAAAACATCCACTGTGTAGAAAACATTACCACACAGTATACTTGTTAATTGTCTGTGCATGTGCAGACACTTGTGCAAGATTTTTTGCCTTGCAGCTTGTGAAACTAAGACTGCAGGCATGGATCTGAATTCAACATAGGGAGGCAGAGGCCTAAATCTTCAGACTCTAGAAAATAAAAGCGCAAAATAATGATCTGAATATACAAACTGTATTGTCAAACACACCCTTTGAAATTACGGATACAAACATAATTGTGAATATAAAAGTTGTTTCAAGAAGATTTTAGCTCATCACTGTTGAAGGTTATTATAGTTATAAAAAAAAAAAAAAAAAAAAATCTGCATACCAACACATCAAAGATTAACTAATTAACCAACCAGTCAACACATAATATCTTGATTGTTTCACCCACACGAAAACAGAAGTATAATGACAATACTTTGTGCTTTTGGGTGGTTTTTCTGTACCTGGTTTTAAATAGTAAATTACTGGAGCAGAAGAAGCAAATAATATTATTTCCCAGCATTTGAAACAGTTTCTTTAATTACACTCAAATTTGACCTTTTTAATGCAAATTTTAACACTCACCATATTTTGATATACATTGATTTTGATGGAAAAAAAGAATATATTATATAAGATATTGATTTAATCTAATGGTTTTCGATGTGGGAGGCGGGTCTTCCCAAACACTTTCAGCGGAGGCTCAGTGAATGGAACTGAAAAAATATTACATTAGCTATTAAAGCTATGCTCATGCAATGCTCATGCAGGTGCTAATGAGGATCCTAATAAAGAAAGAAAGAAAGAAAGAAAGCTATTGTGACGAGTTTTTAACTGATTATGAAACAGTTATATATCACTGAAGCCTCTATACAGCCTACATAAGCAAACACGACCATCCATGAGAGGATTTCTGTTTAGTTATTCTTAATGGCTGCTACCAGGTTGGATTCTCTGTGAAATAAGATGAAACATTTTTCCAGCCAGTGTTTCAGTGAGTTGGAGCAAGAGGAAATTTCTATTGATCATTTTATTTCTGACATTAAATTTGTGGTTATTATGGTGGAAACACTACTGCGTTCGTCCACGGGAGCCTCCAAAATCAACACAGGTTTCTTCTAGTAGGTTTAAATTAGTTATCAAAGGAGATCACATCGAAAAGCCTAACTGTGTGTGGTTGAAGAGATGGTTCAGAGATGCAGTTTCCCAGAGTCAGAAACCAATAAATGCCTTTGGACAGATCTCTTTTATGTCTTGTTTTAAGAGTTATCTAAAGCAATATTAGGCTATATTGGCTCAATTGTTTGGTATCTATGGGATCAAATACCATCATGATCCCAGAGATATCCAGGAATTGAGCAAAACTGAGCAAATAAACCATGGGGGATGGCTATTTCCAAGTTTTGCCTGAGGGGAAGCCCGCAGTCTCAGACTTTGAAAAGTCCTGATTAAAAGCATATTGGCAGTCACAGCAGCAGATAAAGCCTCAGTTGATAGTAAAGGAGTTGACCAGTTTAGAGAAAAAAAAACCTAAAAACAAGCAAAGCTTATATTCAAATTACACTGAACAGATCTTCACTGAAATACATGTGCATCAAAATGTATAAATTTATTATATTTGAATTTCAAATATGTTTTGTTCTAGCGAATAGTTTTAATTAAAAGGATTCTTATTTTTTGAAAAATAAAATCTCTTTCATGATGCATATTGTACCTATTGTAAGAGAGCTGGCAGGATTATTGTGGCCAAAAGAATTCATGATAACTGATTTGCTTTGTTGTGATTACACTCAAAATACGAGTGTAGGGAGGACTGTAACCAGAAATATACAAAAAGTGCAATTACATTATCATGTGTACTAATAACGTGATATTAATATTTCGTTTCTTTAAATATGACAGTTATCGTCATTACCATTGTATTGTAACTCCCCTAATCTATAATTTTGGTCATCAGTGGGCGATTTGAGGAGGGATGAGGGGGGATGCTGTCCCCCTTGTTAACCCGCCATCCTGCTTCTCCATCCCCGTCTGACTGACGTTTCCTCAAGAATCTATAGCCCCGACCGTGGCTCTGAAATATCAGTAGCTTCAACTATATCTCATTTAAATCGGGGCTTAAAACATTGTTTACTGCAGCTGACCAGTGAAGTAGATATGAATAATCTGTAGCTATTGTTTTTATATTTGTCTGCTGTTGCTTTTGCTTTATGTTTGCTTTTTAAATGCATTTTCTGTAATGTTTTTAACTATTTATTGTCTTGCTTTTAGCTTTTGATTTAAACAATCTCAGGTGCCTTTTATGTTTTATTTTAATGTATTTCTAAGTTCTTGTAAAGCACCTTGCACTGCCTTGTGTATGAATGGTGCTATACAAGTAAAATTGCCTTGCCTATATGGTCCACTGTTGGTAGTTGTAATATTGTTTGAAGTCTGAAAGCCTTCACTTTCTTGGCCATCATATACAAATGCATGTTTTCTGTCTCATAATATCCTCTTATGTCTAGTTCGGATTAATTATCTTGTGAGAGCAGCACGGGATGGAGCTAAAATATCATCTGACTTAACATTTAGGTGCTGATGTTACTGTATCTTTGATCATATCAATATCTACAGCTCTTCTTTGATGTACAACAAGGGCAATTCTGGTTCCGCTTGCGAGCACGCATAGTTCTTCATGTTCTCTTATCATTCTAGGATTGATCTGAGCTTGAAGTGTTTATTGCATGTCACCCCTTTCTGTGATATTCTCCGTTTCTGTTCAGTGTAAAATAACCTTTTACTTATATTCCTGTGTTTCCAGGAAGAAGGGGGCCATCCTCAACATCTCCTCTGCCAGCGGGATGTACCCTGTTCCTCTCCTTACCGTCTACTCTGCCTCCAAGGTAATTGAAAACATGGTTTATGACCTTTTCTTCAAGTGTTAACTGGAGTGTTATCTATAAAGACATCCCAGCATCATAAACGGTTTACATCTCTCCATATGCTGTGGTCCACGAGGACAAATCCGCCTTTGTTCTCACGTTATGAATTATTCTGTCTCATGTACCATCATACATTAAGGCAAAATGTATCTGCTGATGACGATAGCTGTTGGTTTAACGCTTGTTTGGATGCAGGGATAAAGGGAGGGATCGCCTTTTTTCACATTTGCTGTTTTAATTGTTGAATATAAATAAGTCGCTGACTAACTCAGGTCCCGAGGTAGTGTACCAATTAAAAATGTTTATAGGAGCATGTGGCGTCATAATGTTTTATAACCGTCTCATGTGTGTTTGTTAGCTTAAAAACAGCCTGCTGTTCACAGTTTCGGCTGATTAATTTGCTGGTGTCTAAATACTGGGTCATGTTTATCTACTAAATCCTGGTTTGTGCAATGCATGTGCTAAATCTGAAAATCCATCTAGGGTGAATCTTTAGTTTAATGCTCAATTTAACGATCATCTCACTTCATTACAACAGCCATTAATATTGTGAAAGTGCATTGTACATGAAGTCTGTGCACATATTTCTTCTTCGCTAGTTTTTACACAACAGATTTTTTTTAATCGAATATGTTCTTATTCTTTTGAGAATTGAAATGTCATGACTTCTTCATGTTTGGTGCAATTGTTTTTCTTCCTGGAATTGTAGTTTTGACTGCCTTTATCTTATGTAGGCATTTGTGGACTTCTTTTCACGAGGGCTGCAAGCTGAATACAAGAGCAAAGGCATCATCATCCAGGTAAATCATGAACCTATACCTATAATTAAAAATACGGTTTAAACGAAAATGCTTTTGTAGGACTTAAGGTGAGACACTACAGGATATTAGTGTATTTTGCTTCAGTAATGTCTCTTATTTCAAGCTAGTGGAAAGAAAACATCCATAATACACATTTAGATGTTTATTTTTATTACACTTTGTCTATTTGCATCTGTAGATTTCTCCTGAATTCACCAAAAGTTAGCATTAGACTGTCTCATTTGACTTGAAATTTAAAATGTAACTGTTTTAATGTCAGTAATCAGCTGGGGAAGTTTTTATGACCCTAATAACCTGTAGTTTCTTGCAAAATTAAGGAATTTTATCATGCATATCTCTAAGGGCCTTTTTTTTTTTTTAAATGACTCATTCTGAGCCAGAAGTCTCCACTTCACCAGCACGTACACATACCAAACTTTCCTTTCGATCTGTATTCTGAGGGATTTGTTCATATATCATTCATAACCTGATTTACGTAATATTTTATTCCTCAAAAGATGGCATAAATATTTTTTTTAATGGCTGTTGACAGTATTTTATGATTTATGGAGTGATGAAAAGAAAAATCCAAATTATGCAAATTATCATGTCTTTAATTAAATTATACCTTGTTTGCATATCTAAGCATATCATTTCAGAGAAGTTGTAATACAAAAAATAGCTTAATAGTCTTAATGTAAGAAATGAAGTTGGTTATTAGTTTTTACTTTTGCCCTATTTACCCATAGTGTCTCCTCGTAAGAAAAATAAATGTAATAAAAAAAACATGTTTCCTTCTCTTTTCTCAGAGCGTTCTGCCATTTTTTGTTGCAACCAAGCTTAGTAAAATCCGGCGGGCTACGCTGGACAAGCCCAGTCCAGAGCGCTACGTTGCAGCTGAGCTCAACACTGTTGGGCTACAGACCCAAACCAACGGTTACCTGCCCCACGCTATTATGGTAAGTCTGAGTATGTAAATATATTCACACAAAAACATTAAAAAAACAGTTGTTGATTTTTCTAAAAGAAAGTGTAGTAACTGCCTTTGAAATGATTCCCAAATATTCACTCATCAACCAAACTTAAACAGATAATTCACCACTTTTCATGTGGATATCCAGTCAGTGTTGATGGTAAATGTTGTCAGGTGAAGTGATATTGATCGAGAAAGCTGAGTTATTCTGCTCACAAAGCTGCGTTGAACGGTGCCTACATGTACCTGGATGCCCGTGTTGCTGTGTATTCCAACCCAAGCCTATAGCTATTACTTTAAATACTTAGATACCTAGCACCCTCCCTGGCTACCCAGAGAAGAACACTAGAAACCCAAGCAGAAATAGCCTGTAGTTCTTCCATAACACCAACAACATCACTATGACATCACTTGATGCAAAACAAACAGCAGATTTTGCAGCAAGAGAGCTCAGCTTCCTCTGTCAATATCACCGTGTTACATCACATAAGATTGAACACTTCGTCTACACTGAATCCATTAAATGCACTTCGCTCATGTAATCAAACCATGTACTGATCAGCTGTGTGCTTAAGATCAGACTGGAGACATAACCACTTAAGTAAAAGAAAGGTGAGCACTTGATATCCTCCTAAGTTGGTACTTTTTAAACAGAAAACACGTTTTATATTGTGATATTTAGATTTTTCTTTACTGGTAATGACTTGCAATATAGCCAACAGCAAGGGGGCTATTACCGACAGCCATTTATCTTGATAAGCCATCTCCCTTCAGCCAGCTGCCATCTTATCTAGTTTTTTGTAGTTAAACGAGGAGGTATCATACAGATAACTCCTCATTTTAATTTCACGAATCAACGGTTTTGCATCACTTACAACATGAGCAACAGGACTACATGGAAATATTGCTTCCAACAAAAGTCCAGCTCAGAACAGAACACCACGTCACAATGTGCTGCACAGCATCACTCACGTTAGAACAGTCCCATAAAAAACACTGCATGACGCTGGCTTGTGTCGCATTCGGTCAGGAATGGAATTTCAAATGAATTTGAACGCTCTTGAAAACATTTTCTTTATTTTATTAACCTTGTTACACCCATCCAACAACACCTAACATTACTTGGGTGGCAAGCTAGCTTTGGACTAGATTTGTTATTGTTGTTGTGAAGTAAAACAGCTGCTTTGTACCAAGTCAGGCAACAGCTTTGTTAGTTACTTTACCTTCTTTGATGTAGAACTAAAACTACCTCCACACACTGTTTCTTAGTTGCTCTGGTGCTGTAATTGTCTGCTCAAGACAGGCTTTCATCTCTACTGTCCTCCACTTTTGTAGCGAACAACATAACTTGCTTGGTGTAGTAATAAATAGATGCAATAGATCAATAGTGAGACAGGTTACCTCAAGTAATCTGTTGCGCTTATAGACTGTAAATTTTGAGTTTGAACTTGAATCAACTTTTGCCCCCATGTTGGAACAAATGTTTGAATTTCAAATAAAAATTGACAGTCATAGTTAGGCACAATTAATCGCAATATTATCGAAATCGTAATATGGCCAAGTGCATTATGCAAATCGCAGAACCAGAACAAACTTGCAATTTTTTTGAAAGAGAAAAAATGTGTGGAAAAAAAGCTTTATAATGAAGTACTGTAGTGCTGCATAGATGCTGTGACCTAAAAATCTTGTTCTGCAGATGAAAGAAAACGAAAAAATAACTTATCATCATGACTTTAATAAGTTTTTAAAGTAAAAATGTTTCATTTTTAAATAAACATGAAAATTGTTATGCAAAAATGATCATTCCCACAAACTGTATTGCATATCACAATCATAATGTCAGTAAAAATAATTGCAAAGTGATTTTTTTTTCTTACCCCACTGTGGGACTAATGAAGGAATATCTTATCTTAGCCCTTGTTAGGACACAGTGTGAAAAATGTATTTCCTCAATTGGCTACGTTTACCATCAATAGTGACTGGACATCTAAATAAAAAGTGGTGAATTTTCCCTTTTAACCTAAAATTAATTCAAAGGGAACTATACATTAGTTTTAAAACAAAGTGAAACACATTTCAGGCTGCTGAACATTATTATCTTTCTAGAAGTTAACATTGTTTGCATGTTATGGAGGCTGCATTGGATGGTAACGGAAAACCTTCACTGTTTTGTCATCTGCGTGTACACTACACTGACCACTCAGGATGACTCAAGATCTGCTGAAAGTGCTTCAGCCAGCTGGAACTTAAAATCACTCCGCAGGCCAAATCTTCCTCCGCACACTGTGGGCCATTTATATAACCAGGCTGAACAATTGTAATGTACCTAGAGTATTTGGCAGGTAGGTGAACACAGCTGGAGTGCATAAGAGTAAAACAACTGATAACAGACCTGGTTCCACTGTAGAAATTTAAAAACTTTGGCACAGTGTAACACTCATTAAATAAAACTGAGAGTCATGATACAGATAGTCAAGGTCTCTCATGGCAACAGGACTGAAACCTCATCAGGCTGCAATTTCACTTTGTGCAAAAGAGCTGCCTACCTGCTCATCTCCATTCACTAAATTAATATTGTGTCAACAGTTGCTAAAGCATCTGTCAAAAGGTAAACATCCTCTGAAATAATGGAGTGGGATGCTCCACTGTCTGCATCCTAACGCCGTAATTACTCTGTGGAGACGCGAGCATCACAAATGAAACGGAAACACAAATTTACTTCAGATTTCTCAGGCGGTGTCTTCATTTTTAGCAGAGGTTACAGAGGGCAGCCGTCATTTTCTCCCTCCAGTTCCTCCATCTTGTGTTGGATACTGTTGAACTGGGTGACCTGAATATTAATGATCATGTTTATTGATGTACATATAAATAACAACACCGTCCATTACAGGACACAGGTGTTCAATAAATCATATTCAGCACTGACGAGCCTTTGTTGATCCTGTGCTGTGTTTTTGTGGAGATAACATAAATGCAGCACAGATCTCTCCTGGCATCAGCCCCTATGTGTCACTAAACTACAAGCTGCAGACAAGTAGTGTTTGTCCTGATTATCTGATAATCCCTCTCCCTTCAATTGTGCATCTCTCAGTAATAATCCACAGTTCACCTGTAGCTAATCAAGACTGTTATAAAGCTACAGTCTGCAACCTAATACATGCTCACAAACATCTTTGCTATACTTCATTTGTTAATATTTGTGCAGAGCCCCGTTAAGAGTGCATACCCACTCAGAGTGGACCAGTTGCTTGGCCCCCACAGTTGCTACTTTCAGTGTTGTCGAGAATCGCTCATCTGGTCGATACGTGCTTCTTTGAGTTCTTCTTAGCAATATACCTGCCAAGTGTGAAGTCAATTAGATGTACGATTATCAAGGTATGCGGAGGACAGTTAGCAGACAGACTGAGATTCCTTCCTTTAGAGTTAGATGATGCTGTTACCGTGCCATCTATTGGCTAAATGGCACCAAATTTGTCATGGTCACTCAGAGACCGTATCTACGTGTGACCACCAAACGTGGTCGCGAAACATTCCACAGCATTTATATATCAAAAGTCTGAAAAAGAAGCCTTTTTCTGGCTTAGTCCAGAGATGTTCTGCACCAAATTTGGTGACAAATGGTCAACATTTGTAGGAGGAGTGGCTATAAAACAGATTTGGACAAAATCCAAAATGGCAGAAAATCGATCTAGACACAAATGGCTGTGTAGATTCACCTGGACCCACAGAATCCATGAAAAAACTTTTGTTTCTTTGGACTTCAAACAAAGGAAACTCTCCTCACATCTATTCAACAAGACAGGTGCGTTGGAGAGAGAAGACCAAAAAGTTGCAAAAGGACTCCCATCTAACTTGCAATATATCATTTATTTGTGACATTTCGGTATTAGACCTTCATCAGGCAAACAGCGTTTCTTTGGACTTCCAATTAAAAATTTGCAGGCCAAAATATAAAGTTTGTTGTTATAGCGCCACCATCTGACACTGCAGCTAAGCAATACACCCACTAAGTGTTCCTGAGACAGGCAAATTATATACATACAGACATATAGATCGAGATTCCTTCTTTAATAGTTAGATATTTGTTCATAAATATGTTTGGTGCACAAATAAACGTGAGCGAAGGAGTTCAAGTATCTTGAGGTCCGTCTTCACAGCTGACAGTAAAATGGAGCGTGAGATTGACAGGCAGATTGGTGCAACATCAGCAGCAGTGTTGGCTTTGTGCTGGATCATCATGGTGAAGCGGAAGCCGAACTGGAAGGCAAAGCTTTCAATTTACCAGCCAGTCTATGTTCTGACCCTCACTCATGGTCATGAGCTTTGTGTTAAGAGCAAAAGAATGAGATTGCGGTTACAAGCGGCCGAATTGAGTTTTCTTTGTAGAGTGGCATTGAAAGGAGCCAGCTGAGGGGGTTCGGCCATCTGATCAGGATACCTCCCGGGCGCCTCCCTTACGGAGGTTTTCCGGGCACGTCCCACTGGGAGGGAACTCCGGGGAAGCCCCAGTACTCGCTGGAGGGATTACATATCTCATCTGGCCTGGGAACGCCCAGGGATTCCCCAGGAAGAGCTGGAAACGTTGGGGAGAGGGATATCTGGAATACTCTGTTTAGCCTGCTGCCACCAGACCCAAACCCAGATAAGCGGAAGAAAACGGATGGATGGACAATGAAACGGCAACTCCATCTGTGTTCTTTTCTGGCTTTTTTAAATGGAAACACCTACTCAGCTGTTAGTAAAAAGCAGTGATGTAGGTTAGAACACTGATACCCTCCACTCGGCTCCCTCAGCTTAGAGGGTTTATATGTAGCGAAGTCATCATGCAGAAACCGATCAGTCTGTAGACCCTAAATATACATACTTCAACCAAAATTTCAATATTTGGATTTAAATACATAAAGAACACTTCTGGAAAACTATAGAATGATATAATAACCTCAAAAAAGCAAAAAAACAAAACAAAAAACAAAACAAAACAAATGGATCCGCTTTTCAAGATGCTATGATAAATAACCTTCAATACTAAAAAAACTAAACTAATTTGGATTGCAAGCTCGAATCCAATTAAGTTTTATCTGTATTAAACATTTCAAACAAAAGTTAAAACAAAGTTAGTTTGAAATTTCATCTTCTTAATGTTCTGCTATGAAAATAACATTCACCAACCAGCTTTCATAAACATTATATGAGGTGATGAAGTTGAACATCATCACATTATCATCATCAGAGTTTGTAAAGTGTCTCTAACTACAGTGAATGTTCCCTTTTTAAGTGTTTCAACTCAACCCATAATTCAAATTCATTATCCATTATTATATCCTACTTGAGCTTAATCATATATCATTTATTAAAAACAAGAAAATGCAGATGTAAAGTAAATTAGCTTGAGAAATGAAGAGTACAATTAAGAGGAAATCTATAGGTAATTAATTGAATATGGTAAGTAAGGCAATTAAAGAACAATTTCTGATGCTTCATAAAACTTCTCCTTAGTTTAAAAAAAAGAGGATTAAAAGTGGTAGGGTGCCAACCGCCATGCTGTTGTCTGTTAAGTTAAACCTGACATTATCGGTAAAGCAGAAAAGACTGCTGTTGATACATAGATTGCTGTAACCTGACACACAGTATAAAAAAATCACACGCAAACTTGGTGAATTTGTCCAGTGAGATAAATTTACCATAATGCATAACAACATCTGGTAGAGGGACTACAGTTTAAAACTAGCTTAGCTAACTTGGTTTGCATGTACATTCATTTGAATGTTCATTAATTGCATTGTCCCTTTTCAAACAAATAAATAAATAAAGCCCTGTTTGCACAGGACACGTGTTACCTTGGGACCTCATGTAATTCAGAATTACCCCGCCCAACACATCAGTGTTTCGTGCCGCACATTCATACAGCCTAAACGAAGTCTGTATTATACTCGAATTTACTGACATTATCCCCCCAGATACGATGTCAAGCCTGATGAAAGATAGAAAAATGTTCCTACCACATGCTGCCTGCATGCATGTCATCCATCTCATCTTTTGAGATTTCACTCTTGTGATGGATTTGAGCTTTCTTTCTCTGCAAATGGGTCTCCATGCTGTGTAGTGAGATGAGCTTCCTGAATTCGCACCCAAAGTTCTGTCAGAACTTTCATTTATAATTGCCAACACAGCCTCCATAAATCTCAACTGGGAACAAGGCAGGGGAAAAAAAAGGTGCGGAGAAAACAAAAAGGAACAACCCAACCCCAAATCACAGGACTAAAATTATTACATGACCTCTGTGTTCTGCACAATATGGTAAGCAATGTGCAGTGGAGTTTCTCTTTAACAAATTACAGACATGGCAGATTCTCATGGGATTAATTATCTTCAGTAGCCACATTTATAATATAGTTTAGAGTTGTTTTTCCCGTATTATTCTTTAATTTTGAGCATAAACACACATTTGCAAATACCGATTGTAAATACCAATATAGCCCATCTCACAGCAAAGGTGTTGACTGCTTTTCAACATATTTTGAGCCGCGATCAAATTTTCGTGCTCGTTCAATTGTCTGACATCAGAAAACAAACGTTCTGAGTTACTCCTCAAGTCTGTGTTTTGTGCAGTGCATTTGCTCTGGATAAGCGAAGTCTGTATTAGTCAAATGTATTGACATTATCCAGCGGAAATTGTAAATTTTATCTTTCGTCCATACTGCTAAAAGGAGATAGTACACAAGGGTCCAATATGTCTTGTGCTGAAACTGGTTTAATAATACTTGGCCAAGGAGAATGAAGAAATAGTCAGTACACGCTCTGTCCTGATGTTCCCTTCAATTCTAGAGTTTCGTCCTCCGGGATAGTCTTTAAACATTCACAGATAAGGTCATGATGAACCTTTGCCTAAATAAGGTCAGACCCAACACATCTACAGCATATAGAATTAGCCTATTAGTCTCCAAATACAGACAGGGGAAACATGAATGTACAAGGCCTGAGACCACAGTTTAGCACCCTTTCCTCCCATTCCTTGCAGGATCAGTGATACGATAACAGTTAAGTCTGCTCGGTTCAGAAAGACAAGACAAACACCTCTCCGAACTTAGCTGCCACAGCACCTCTATCAGATTGTTCCCTTGTTTATCTGAAAGGAGAAGACAGCTGCATCTACTGTCTAGAAGAAAGACAGTATGTCTGTTAAGAATTAGCGTGGGCCTCTCAATGACTCCAAGGTCTTAGTATGATACCTAAAATTGGAAAATTCCTACCAGATATGATGTCAAGGCTCTGCGGCAGCACCAACGTTTCAGAAGTGGAGCGTCTCATCTTCAGTAGCCACATTAATAACATAGATTAGAGTTGTTTTACCACATTCTGCATTTATTTCAAGCATTAACACACATTTGCAGCTAACCTTCTCTGTCATCATCTCTCACTCTAAACAACAATATAGCTGATCTCACAGCACAGATGTTGACTGCTTTTCAACATATCATGAGCCGCGATCAAATGTCGTACTTGTTCAGTCGTTTGATGTCAGAAAACAGAAGTTTCAACCCCAAATCACAGAGATGCCGATTTGCATCTGAACATCAGTAGCCACATTATTAATATAGTTTAGAGCCATTTTACCCACTTTCTTCATTTATTACAAGCATAAATAGCTAACCTTCTCTGTCATCATCACTCATCCTAAATGTCAATATAGCCGATCTCACAGCACAGCTATTGACAGCTGTTAAACAAAATATTAGCAGGAATTAGATTTTATACTTGTTCAGTTGTATTATGTAAAACAGACGTTAAAAAATTATCCCAAATCACGAAGACGGTGATTTACACGAGACTAATATTATCATGGGACCTCTGAGTCAAGTGAAATATGGTTTGTAATTTGTGGTAAAGTTTTTAACGTCACAGATTCCTTACAGATGACCTCGACAATTATAAATTAGTAGGGCTCCCCAGGTAATACTAGTCTAGTGTCAACTGGGCTTAAAACTACTACAAAGAACTTTCATATTTTCAAGATTTTAGAGGTGAACAAAAGCAGTAGTGTTTCCACTGCAATAAACACAGAATATAAAGCCAAAGATAAAGTTACCTGAATAAAAATCTCGTCCTGCTTCTTTTTAACTGACTAACATACAACTCATTGTGACTCTGCCAGGAAAGATGTACACAACCTTGATTTCAAGGATCCAACTCTGTGGCAATCATTAAGAATAACTAGAAATAGCTGATCTCCTCGTGGATGGGCTTTTTAATATACTGTAGGTTATACAGAGAGATCAGTAATAAATTGAGACTGTTTCATAACCAGTTAAAAACTCCTCATAGTAGCTTTAGGTTTTTACAAAAAACTAAGGTATTGCCTTTGAAGCTTTTGATAAAATCAGGAACTGGAAATTCAAGTTTGTTTTTATTTATATGCAAGATACGCAGCCACTGCCAAGACTTCTAACAAAGTGGCTGTAATTTAGGCATTATTTGAGAAGAGCACAGGCATTAAACCAGCACAATTGCCTGAATTTTCCTTTGCACAAACTTGCTTGCCACAGTTGTTGCTGTTGCTCCTGTGGGTTGGAAATTAATAATGAATGCTAATCTGTTATTTGTAAATGCCACCAGCTGACCATGTAATTTCCCTCTGTAGGGCTGGGTGACTACAGCTCTGCTCCCTGCCAAGATCCTCAACAGCTACGTGATGGGGATGGGTTTGTCCCAACGCGCTCGTTACCTCAAGAAGCAGAAGCAGGGGTAGGATAGATCGGCAGCGGCTGGGAGCGGCGGCGACAGACAGAGGGGACCAGCTGTGCTAACGACTCGTCCGACTACCATCATCATGGACCAAGAAGAGAAAAAGTGACAGTTTCTGGGCAACATCTCTCAGTTTCCCTCCCTCTGATACTCCCAGTCGTAGATGAAGTGAGGCAGCATCTCGCCACAGATGCTGTTACATGTAATCAATCCAAACAGTTGTGTGAAAAATACTGAACAAAGTGGAGCTCGCCGTCGAGTGATCAGCTTTAATGAATGGAACACTAACATGGAAACTAAAAACAATTCCCTGAACGATCCATCTACATGTCGCGGGAAGAATATAGATCATTTGGATGTGTTTGAGGCTTGTTGTATGTTTGAGTCTCCTGTGAGTACGTGGACCAGCTTTTAGCTATGTGAACTAGCTCAAAGCTCTTTAGTAGAACACTGGAATTGGTACTTACTTACTGCTAACACTGTTTAGAGCACTTCAACAACATGTTACCAAGATTTAAAAGGCTGAAATGGGTTTTCTTCTGATAATGGCTTTCTTAATTCCTCATTTTTTGGATTTTATGTTTTCATTTCATATCAGAAGATTCAAAGCACTTAGATTTACACCTTTTCTTCGTGAGCACCAACTCAAAATCATTGAAGATTACTTGTTTCATTTTTTTAATTTTAAGATTTTCTCAACATGTTTGATGTGATGGTGAAGGGACCTCATGTATAATTTAGCTAAAGTATGTTTCGTCTTAAAAAAAGAAAAAATCAGAGGAGGCTCTTTAGATGAAAAGCCAGCACAGAGGGAAAGTTGAGATGGATTATTAACGTGTGTTTTGTTTACATGCTAAATTGATTTTCAAATAATTTCTAACAACTGGTGTTACTGTTTGGCACAACTTTCTCATATTTCATTTCATAACTCTTAAAATTCCAGAAAATTCTTTCACGATAAGATAATCCCGGTGTAGCTAAAGAAAGGGTGGTTTGTTTGTGTGAAAGTAAAAAAGAATGAAGGGTCATTACATCACTGATGAACTTTCTATGCTCCAGACTTTGGTGCCAGCTCTACTGAAGCTTATGGGAGATGCAAAGTCAATTTGGAGCAGCAACAGCAGATAAACAAATTCTGTCAGCATGTTGTTTAATTTTTTCAGCTTTTCGAGGCATTTCTTCATCAAAGGTCGTAGATATGTCGGGTTTCAGTCTGCTTCTCCATCCATCTCCCATAAGCTTCAACAGAACTGGAACTAAAGTCTGGCACCAACCAAAGCTCAGAGGGTTTGTTAACAATGTAATGACCCCTCCCTCATTTTTAGTTTCTTTGGTTTGTGTGTGCAACAGTAAGTGTGTCAAATCGACATTAATCTTGATGTTTTCACCTGTGTTGTTAGTTTTACTAAAATGTTAAACCAAACCAAATGTACAGATGAAACAGACCAATGAACCGGTGTAAAATCTCTTAATACATTTCTTTGATTTTTTTTTTTTTTCCTTTGAAAACTCCATGTATGTTGAGTTTATGTGTTCATAGAGGATGTCAGTGGTAGTCTTTTATTGTACTTGTCTTGGCTCAAATATCTATGGAAGCCCATTTCCCCCAGTAAAAAGATCCTCTAAGTCATTACTTTGAAAAAGGTTTTCATTATTTGCCAATAGTATGCCATTATTTTGCAAGACTAAGTCATTATTTCGATAATGTTTCTCATTATAATGACTTAAAAGGATCCTTTTTTCATCAAATTCACAGGAATGGGCTTTCATACCTATAAGCTTCAAGTTACACTGTATTAATTCACCTGGTTTCACTCATACTAACTTTTGAGGTTAAGCAGCCGGGGACCAACTTCAGTTCTTGGAGCAAGTGTTTTTCTCAAAGGTAATGGCACTGGTTATTAAATGTGTTCCTGACACCTGGGATGTGTGTTGTTTGGGGTGAAAGCAGAGCAAACCTGAACACCTGGATACCATTAGAATGGATACCAACTGTAACTGCATTGCATTTGTCCTTTCAGCCATCAATAAATATCATTTCAACTAACTTCATCCAGTCACTGCCTTCTTTGACTTCTTCCACTTAGTTTCACTTTTCTTGTCACTTGTGTTTTGGCTCACATGGCTGTATGATTTAGACCAGGGCTATGCAACCTAAATAGGAAAATCACTGGGGGTTCTTGGGCCTCACAGAATATTTTCAATTAATGGCCACAAATAACCGTTATAGCATAATGTAATGGATATATTCCCCTGAGCCCTCAGGAAAACTGGCAAAAAAACTAGCCATGATTTGACTTTTAGTGCCTCTTTATGTTGTATTCTTTCATCACAGAAATGCATTCAATGCACAATAAACACACCGGTTTATTACTTGTTACAGCTGGCTTAGTAAGAAATACTTGCCAGTCCATTTGCTATGGAATTGGCAATTTTCACAATCAACTTTATGTCTCTTTAGCTTCAAGAGAGACATTATGAAGCTTGTTGTTAACTTAGCCAACAAGAGTTTCTCTGTGCTTGATCAGCCTGGAGTGCAATATGAGGCTTGACCATTGACTGTAAATAAAGATGGCTGCCGCATCTCCACTTCCTCCCACTGTACAAAACTGAAACTAAAATACACTGGATACAAGCGCTGGTGATGTCTGTTTGAGCCAGAGTCTGCACAGTAGTGATCAGGGTTGGAAATGTGCTTTTGAGTACCCACCTTCACAGGTGGCCGATTCGATCACGATCACGAGCTCAGCTGTCAATCACGGCATGAAACCTCCTTTTAATCACATCAGCTAACTAATTAAAACCAAACCGATCAGAAAATGAACACTGGAACAAACATCAGTGTGATAAGAACTACCTAAAATGACTGAGATCATCTTAAAGAAAAAATTATTTGACATACCCTTTGATGTTTTATTATTTTTGGCCCTTGTCCTTTCTATTAACATTAGGAAGCAGGATTTATGAGCTATACTGCAGCCAACCACCGGAGGGCGGTCAAGATGCTTTGGCTTCAGTTTTGGAGTGGGCTCTCATGTTGTCCATTTCTAATGCACGTCAATGGGATTGACTGAGCAAATGCCAGATGTGCAACAGGTATAATCTTATTGTAGCAAACCACAATACACGGGTGTTTAAAGAGGATGTAATCACTACCATATTGGTTCAGATCACACCCTGTATGGTTCAGATGTGTGGAAGTAGTTTTATTTTTTATTTCACACACATGCCAACCTGATTTGCAGCCAGAATCTTTTAAAATTCAAAAGGGCTGCATCTGACTGACTGCTGGCTGCCAGCTGAATAGGCCTAGTTTAGAGCATGAAGTTTCCTAGTTTAAATTCCTTACTGAGCTTTGTAATTTGATAAAATATGAATTTAGGGCTGTAACTAAGGTTGTCAAAAGTATTGAAGTATCGATACTTTTCAGTACCACAGGTTTAAAAACACTAGTGTGTCAAAGCTTAAAATTTGGATATTGTTTCATTTTCGATTAATCAGTGGATTGTTTTTATGATTAAGCAATTTTTAGTCAATAAAATATCCAAATAAAAATGTGAAAAATGCTCATCACATTTCATCAATCATCACATTTAAGAAGGTGGAACTAGCAAATGTTTGATATTTTTGCTTGAAAAATGACTGAAACGATTAATCTATTAGCAAAACAGTTGGCAACTAATCTTCTTTCAGCCGAACAGTCAATTAATTGACTCATCATTGCAGCTCTAAGAGATTGGAGTAATATATCACATGTAAAAAGATTATAATGTCTGTTAATCTCCTTATAAGCCAAATAACATCTCTGTCAGACACCATCACACCCAAACATTCACTGTAAAGAGTCCACAAACTATATACCCATATTTTATATTGTTTTACAACCTATCAGTCAGCTTATATAACTTCCCCGGGTGATTTTTACAATTATTCATCATTTTCACAGTCCACACTAAAGTGTTGCTTTTTCACGTTCTGCCTCTTCTTCCCTCCCAAACATCACCGGCCGGTTCCCATGCCAACAGTTTCTGGGAGATTATTCCGGTGCACTGGTATGGAAGCTGCGGAAATGTGTCATCACTGAGAATGTAGGAGGGGAGAGGAGCTCTGTGTGTGGAGGGATGCCCAAAGGAAGAAACGAGTGGGCTGCTGGGATGTATATAAAGAGGAGCTCGCTGGTGCTCAGAGTCCACGCCGGCTCGCTCAGACTCACGCACACACACAGACCCACTCTGTGGTTTCACAGCAGAGTTTCAGAGCGGAGAGCTTGGATTGGAAAAAGAGCAAAACAGGATCTCTCAAATCAACTCTCATCAAGCAGAGCCCTCAGGACTGAATATTAAACAGCTCTCACTGATTGAGTATTGTTCATATTTTTGCCAAATTTTTGGCCATTTTTTTTTGCATCAACTTGTGGAGAGCAGATCAGACACACCAGAATTTCCAACAAAAGGCTTTAAATCCTCCATCCTACGCCACATCTCTAGAGCTCCACTCTCTGCGGCTTGTCATCCTCACATTTGGGCCACCGTTCACCATGGCGACCAGCATGGACACGCTCCCTGCCCATCTGCTGCCTTTGGTGATGGAGGAGTTCCCCCAGTCTCTGGCCACAGCTTGCGTCTGCAGGGCGGGACAACGCGAGCCCCGCCTCCGCTGCGTGCAGTGTGGCATCATCGAGGAGGAGGAGGAGGACTGCTCCACCCTGGAGGAGGACCAAGCCCAGCGGTCCTTCCTGCAGACCGTGGAGAGCCTGAGGAGGAGCACCAGATGAGCTCCTCCAGAGGAAGTTCTGGCGTGACTGTGACGTGTTTGACCTATTTGGCTTCAGTGCAACCAGTCTGGAGACCAACAGATGTCAATGGTATTATGGATGCAGACTGTGCTGACTTAAAACCACTGTCTGTGGTGATATTTTGTTGGACACCATATATGGCAGCGGATGAGTCTGCACTGAGCCAAGACTAAAGAACTATGATGGAGTGCTTCTCATAAGAGCGAGTCAAAACGTGCTGGAAGCCACTGTTTTGCATATTTTATCTATATTTTCAGAGTAAATATGCTTTGTTGTAAAGTGAATTTCTGCAAAGCATCACTTTAACCTTGTCAAGTTACATTATTAACATGATTGCTTTCTCTTGTTCATATTGCCTACTACAAAGATTTTGAATTTAATATATAAAGCTGATATTCTAACATTTATTCTGTGGTCTGTCTTCTTTATTATCAAGGTAAAATCTATTAAATTTAATGCTGACAACTTAAACACACTTTATGCATCAAGGCTCCTGTTAATGCTGCTTGAAATCTGACACTAGAAGCTGTGTTTTTAAGGGGAAATGTTGCCTTACAGAAAGCCATTAGAATCTTTCAGGCCTTTCCATGTGGTGGCACTATTGATACACTTTTTTGAGCTAAATAGCACAAACTGTACTGTACTACACAACAATCCCTCCTTCTCAACACAGCCTAACTGCATATTAACACCTGCAATCTGTAAATTACCCCTGATATTTCTGACATAATTGAACCATGAATCTTGCATTGTTTCGGAGAAAACAAACAAAAGGCACATTCAGTCATGAATCATGGGGCCACAACACATGACAACAACACATTAATCCCCCAGCTCATGCAGTGCCCTCCCTGGGCCCTGCAATACAAACAAAACTCTCACCCTTTACCTGGAGTCTTCCCCGCCTCCTATTCTTTTTTACTGAATCAGTCCTCCTGTAGCCAATTAATTGTCACCCTGTGTATCATTGCAGCCGAGCTCTGTAGCTACAGTGCTATATATCTATGTAACACAGAGGTTTTCATTTTTTTTCTCAGCCTGAGACTCCTTACGAGGTAGAAAATATACTGGGATCCACTCTTGGATGTCCTTCAGAATAATTCAGTTAAGTGAAAGACCAACTTAAATAGAAATGTATTTGATGTAATAAAAATATTTGGACCATGTTAACAAAGAATAACCATAAAATACACACACATCAAGAGAGTATGTTTCACTCTTGGTGCACATAAAATAGAAATGCAGTTTTAGATTAATTTAAATAAGATACAATAAAAACAAAAAGAAAACATAAAATGCATATAAAATGTAAATGATAAAATATAACATAGCCCTAATAAAAACATATAAAGAACAATAATGAGCTTAACTTGAGGCTGTCACTGCAAAAATGTCGCTTTCAGCTTTTAAAATATGGAAATTTCCTGCATTTCTCCATTTATGATCATATTAAATTCATTATCTTTTGGACTTCAGACTGACAAAATGAGACATTTAAAGACATCACTTTGGACTTTAGACTTTAGACTTTGGACTTTTTTTTGACCTTTTGTAGACATCACAGCCTTGGATTAAGCATGACAATAAACTTAAGTCTTTTTTTTATTGAATAACGACTAATAAATAAAACAGTTTGGACAAGGGCAAGTAAAAATTGTCTTTCGGCGAGTAAATTTCTGACCCACTTGCTAATTGGGTGAGTGAGAGAGAGCTGGTTTCCACCATTAATGAGTGACGTGTGGGTGATGTGTGCTTGAGTGATGATATCTAAATATAGACACTGATTTAGAATTTATTCTTGGTGTAGTGAGGAGACTTTTTAAACGATCTGTCCCATGTGTATTCGCATTCACAGATTTGAAAATAATGAGCAGTATTTTAAAATCTGTTCCCAGCAGGCAATAGCCCAAATGGTCTTGAAATTGGTTAAGTTCAGTTTTTGCCAATGCCAATACAAAGTCAGCTATGAAAACAGAGATTAATATCCCAGTAAGCACCAACTGGGATTTTAACATCGTTTTCTAGTTGAAAACTGGTCGGTCTAACACCTGTTTTCACCCTGTTTTCAACCGGCTAAAATGTGGTCACAACATCAGCGTTTCACAAAACACAAATTTGTTTAATAATTTTCATAATTGATTCACTTGTAGGTCAAAAGAGAGACAGTATTGATTACTGTGAAGGTATCTCTCCAGCCAAATTACGATTATTCGTTAATCAAAATAGCTTAGAGGTGAAATTCTTTTTTCACTACTTGTCCGGTCGGGCAAGTTAGTTTTTTTCTCAAAGAATTTTTGCTCAGTGTCCTGAGATGTACTGCTACACAAAATCTCCACTTAAGAGAGAGTAAGCACACACACACACACACACACACTGCAGCTGCAAACACACTAACCCGATTCTTGAACTTTCTGTCCTAGATTAAGATACTGTTAGAAAATTGCTAAAACCTTCTTTTTGATTAAGGATATCCCTCTTACCATGAAGCTCTGTGGGTGACTGTGCTGTTTCATAGAGGTCATTCTCAAAACATAAACAATTCTATAGTTACTCTACATTTTCTGAGATAATTGGTCATTACGAAAGCTTAAACAAATGTAACATAAGGTGAGCTAACATTTGTGACCTCTGTGTCATGACACTGTGTGGACAAACTAGTCTCTCATTTAATAGTTTAAGTCCGAGAGCATGTCTTTGAATGTCTTGTTTTGTCAGTTCATGACCGAAGATTTAATTGGATAATAAATACAAAAGAAAAATAAGGAAATAAAGAAAAATGGAGGATCGCCACACTCATGAGGCTGAAAACAGCTTTTTTGCCTGAAAAGTTACTTAAACTATTAATCAAAATAGTTTAGTAGTTTAATTATTTTTTACTACTTGCCTGGTCAGGCAAGTTAGTTGCTGTATTTACTAGCCTGACATGACATTTTACTTACATTACTTTACTTTCTTAATGAGGGTCCAAAGGGACGAGAGGCTATTATTTACACATTGTAGAGCAGAAATACTGCAGGGGGCAGTTGATAAACAAACATTAATAATAATGATATTTACTAGATGAACAGATCAATGAGACATTTTAGTTTAATAACTGCAACAGCATTTTAGTTTAGTGAATACTCTGCTACAAAATACCAGCACTAACTGATTCATAGTTTTCTTGTTTGATCCCTTAGAGCTGAAACACAGCGATTTTTTTTTGCCCATAATAAACAATAAAACTATTTATCTGTAAGTGCCAGTATTTATATGCTTTTGATCCTTACTGTGATCATGCAACCAACAGACTTTATTAATTAAGATTGTGAGCTCTGCAAGCTGCTACTTTTGATTTTTATTTACAACATTAAAGGAACAATTGACCCCAAAATTAAAAATACATATTTTTCCTCAGGCTCGTAGTGATATTTATCCATCTAAACTGCGCTGGTGTGTGTAGCAGAGTTTTGGAGATATCAGCTGTAGAGATGTCTACCTTCACTCCAGTGTAATGGGACCAAATGGCCTTTAGCTTGTGGTCCTCAAAGAGCCAAAAATATATTTGAGAAATTCAAAACTACATGACGAGGTTACTCAAGATAATTCCCAGACCTTGTTTCAAGCACTTTCATGTAGGAACTACTTTCTTTCTGCAGCAGAATCCACCAGGACTATTTTAGAAC
>JAJHUR010076572.1:0-16853 GCA_027495735.1 Lutjanus campechanus | reverse complement strand
ATAGAGTTCAGGTACCAGACTGACCTGCAGTCCAGACCTGATTTTGTAAAATCACTGTAATCACTGAAATATATATATATATATATTTTAAAATTATTATTATTTGTACAAAAACATTAAATTAATTGTTTTACAGATACAATGATTAAGACAGAGACAAAATACACTAGGACAGACAAAACAAACAAAACATGACTGTAAACAAATAAATTAACATATATATAATGATGTAAAAAACTTTTCATGGCACATAATAATAATAACAATAACAATTATAACTGCACGTGTATTAAGGAAAAAGTAAACTACAAATATAAATTTTTTAAAATACAAATTAATAGATTTTTGGGGGTCGTGTACTTTTACAAATGAGTATGTACAGGGCTGGGAGGGTTACTTTAAAAATGTATTCTGATACAGTTATCAATTACCTGTTAAAAAATGTAGTCAGTAAAGTAATCTGAGTATCTGAATATTACAGTGATGTTGATTACCTTCTGGTACTTTTGGTTTACCATAATATATAACATGGTGAAACTGTTTTGCCTTATATAGTGTTTTTAGGGCTGCAACTAATGATTATTATCATCATTGATTCATTGGTTGATTATTTTCTTAATTAATCAATAAGTTGTCCTGGTCCATAAAATGTCCATAAAACTGTGAAAAATGATCAGAGTCCATGATGACGTCTTCACATGTCTTTTATTATCAAAATACATGCAGATTAATTTAATATTAGATCAATAATAGATTCATTGTTGTAACTTGTTGTTAGGTTTGTTAGTTTGTCCAGCTGTTCCTTTGTTTTGTACAATTGATTGATTGATTGATTGATTGATTGATTGATTGATTGATTGATTGATTGATTTAAAGGCAAAAAATGCAGTGAAGGCCATGATAATGAATTGGCAGCTGTTTGCAACACTATATTGACCTGTAACTTTGAAGGAATTTAATCAAAGCTATTAAGTGTATTTTTGTGGCGATGGACAGATGAAGCCTCATGAAGCCTCATGAAGCCTCATGAAGCTTTGAGGCTTCAAACTCAACAAACTCAGTGACATCTGGTGGTTTATAGATGTTATAGCAGCCCTGCAGAGACCGAGGCTGAAGTACCACCACACCTCACTGACATGATAACAGTTTAAGTTTCATATGCAATAAACTGTTACTTATTGTTAATGGAAATTGGAGACACTTCCACTTTTTTTTTTTGTGGAAATAATATTTTATCCCAGTTTTGCCAATCAAAAGTATTTTAGTATAAATTCTGTAACATGACCTTGTTTGAGTATCAGCTGAAATATCTCACCTCAGTCACAGTTTGTCAAAAATAAATTAGTTTAATTACACTGTCGTAACAAAGATGTTTCAATGTACGATGAATCTCATAAAATCTTTTAAATTTGGTGGATAGATTTGTCGCCACAAAACAATTGCCATTATCATTTCCAATATCTTTCCTCCCTAATACTTTCTAATACTGAAAAAAAAAAGAAAAGAAAAAAGAAAAAATAGCAGTGAGGTTTATTTTTCCAGTCAAATTTTATTTATTTTTAAAGTACATTTCAGTTTGTTGAGAGACAACAGAGGAAGAGTCTGTCCGCTTTAACCCGGCAGGGTTCGGTGATGTACAGTTTTGTCTGTACAGCTCAGAGGGTTGAAAAGAACAAGTGAAACGTCATTTCTGTTGAACCACGGCTCCTGTGAGAAGAAGGGTTACACTGAGGACAGGAAGAAGCTGCTGTCACCCAACAGACACATGCTTTTGAACACAGGGCCGCACACTGACAGTAAATCGCCTGTCAGAGCAGAAAACCTGCAGCTCAAGGTTAAACAAATTGTGAAGTCTTGAGGTGTAGCATGTGTCATTTGCATGAAATATTCAGACTTGTGATTTCTCTTGTCACCAAAATGTCAGCTAAATCCCAAGTAATATCCATTTCCATATTATCAGTTTATGAGAATAATATTAGACCTGTAAATTATTTTTACTTGTGAGCTAAAGCCAGAAATTCCACCAAAATATGGAGATTAATTTCCCATTCGTGTCAGGCTCCACTGCAGATACATTTTCGTTCATAACAGGGACAATTATTCATGGAAAAACTTGCAGAGAAATGCAAACATTGACACCACTCTCATAGGGTAAATATGAAACTACACCCAGCAGTCTGTTAGATTAGTCTAGCATAGAAACGTGACATTAAAAAATAGGTACCCTGTCTCTGCTCTCACACCCCAAACAGCAGCTCTAAACTGCACTAATTAACATCTTTTGTTTAACCCTTTAAAAAACCAAAGGGTAAAGACAAGTTGAGATTTTTTTGTTAGTTTCAGTGCTGGACAACCTTTTGGCTGCAAGCACTTACTTTCTGAAGTCTTGTCTTAAATATTGAGCTAAGCTAGCTGGCTGTCGGCTGTATTGTCATATATCTTTCAGATTAGCTCCAGTTCATACCTCTCATTTGTTAGCATTAGCATCATGTTCAAGTCACAGAGCTACTCGTGTGTTTCTCTGAAAAATAATTTCCCCAGCAATGTTTATAAAACCCAGAATGTTTATGACAAAATGTTCCATCCGGATAAGATAAATGGATGGGAAAACCAGGATTTTTAACCTATTACCTAAAAAAAGATGCTGGCTGGTGGCTACCTGGACAGGAAACAGGGGCGCAACTTTTGAGATGTTTTGAAAATCTTTCTTATTTTTTGGCAGAGGGATTCTTTTTCCATCCTGATGAATCAGTGCTGGCCTTGTCTGGGCCCAGTGAGGGCAGCCTGTACAGCATTTGGGCTTATTGAGGGCCAACAATGCAGGGTCAGGACTGAGGGGCCAATGTTTTGCCATTCATACAAATTCTCAGGGGCCCTGCGCAGGCAGCCTGCTAGGGGCCCTCAGGCCAGCACTAGGTGGGCCCATACAGACCACAAAATCAGTGTGGGCCCTGTCTGGGTCCAGGGAGGGCACCACGGGCTTATTGAGGGCCAACAGTGGGGCCTTTCGGAGAAAATGAAAACAAGATTTGTGATTCAGATTATTCAATTATTTGGTATGTAATTTATATAATTATTATACCAATGTATGTGGCTACAAAATACTGCTTTCTCCAAATATTGTACTGTAAACTTAAACTTAATGTTAAATTCCCCCAAAAACTTAAGTTTATTCATTCATTTCCAACATGGAGAGTGAAAGGAAGACGGCACTTTGTGTATCCTGCATTCATGTTTAAATATGTCAACCTTTCTTGTGACATCTTGGTACAATGGCATCTACCAACACCATCGATGGTACTTTTTGCTGGCCTTGCATAATTTTACTGTCCTTTCTGTCCATGTGAATGCAGGGTTTTGTCCACTGTAAAGGAGTTTAATTATTTCAGGACTCCAGGAGGTAACTGCTCTGAGCCAAGCAACAGTCCAGCACATAACTCCCTGGTAAAAATGTGACAAATTACACTTTGGTTTTTGAACAGATTTAGTGGTATGGATCTTTTCATCAAGAAATGCAAATAAGTATTCATCCTTAAAATGTGAAACAATTCCTTCAAACGTAGATTTAAGAAGAACAACAGAACTTTTTTTTTAAGCTTGTTTTAGGGGGTGCAGTTTTGTTCCTAGCGACCTCTTTACTGAGTCCAGCAGTCTTATGCATTCTGTGTGTGAAAGCAGCCTTTAATGAAGCCAAACGCTGCCAAGGATCCTGGCAGAGAACAACGCAGAGTTCCTGTAAATCACCATGTACGTTTCTCTGGGAACAAGCCAAAAAGCAGATTGCTTTGCTGTCAGACATGAGACTGCTTTCCATCATACGAGTGTGATTCCTTCAACGTGCCCTTCCTCCTTCTTCCGGAGGTGACTTTGAATTTCCACATCTTTGTTTGCACCGAGCCAAGCGTCAGATCAATAAAACTCTGAAGCAGCTTGTGTGGGGAAGAAAAGGGACAAACTTGACAGAGTGGGCCGCCAAGTCGGCCAAAAACTGCTTCTTTCAAGTTTAGAAATGTGACGTGACTTACTGAAGACTCTGCACTGGAGTTGAGGAAGAAAACTAATTTGCTTCACTCAGAGTGAAGCCAAAAACATTAACAGCCACTTCCAGGCCTTTAGGGACCAGAAGGAAGAGACATTTCTAATGGTTTCTTCTTCCCTAGAAGAAGAAGAAGGACCTTCCTGAGAAGGACATTTTCAATTGTTTGCTGCTTATTTTACACACTGACTGATGAAGAATGGATTAAACTTTTTCTGCTTTTACGTAAGACGCAAACATTAGCATGTCTGGCAAACTAACTTACCTACAGTAGTACCTACAGACCCTCTCAAGGTCTGCTGCCCTTAATCTAAAGCCTGCGCTTCCTTCTTCAACATTGAGTGTTTTTTGTGTTGTATTTCACCACCCAACCAATGTTTACCTGGATGTAGCTTTAGCCTCAGTCTTTTAGCATTAGCTAACATTATATCATGTACACAAACATTAAATAGGCTGAATTCTACATATTTTAAGACCCTTTTACAGGGTTCTTGTTTTAAAATGCGTCACATGGAAACATGAAAAACTCAGAGAGACTAGAGAAACTAGAGACGGACTTCTCAGATGACTCAAGAAGTTTAAGCATTAGCATTAGCTTACATTAGCTTTCACTCATGAAATCTAATCATGACAGTCATCATTTTAGCTGATAAATGACATGGTTGTCAGCTAAAAATGAGAACCTGCTTTTAGTTTCTTCTTTGTGGAATTGAAGAAAGTGTTTCAAATATTTCTGCCAATTTCTATGTTTAATTTGTCATCATTATCACTGTAAACTGTATATGTGAAGTGTGAAAATGAAAAGCTTATCAGACATAGCAACAGTAACTAAGGAAGGTGGGGCTTAGCAAAGTGACAATTGTGTTTTACTGGAATTAGCTGAATGCCATGTAGTAGCTTCAGTATTAGACCTGACTTGGCTATTTTGTGCTGAAAATGAATGTGTATTCAGTCCATGTTACACATTTTTGACACAAATGTCATTTTGATATGATTAAAAGACAAGTGAAGCAACAATAAATTGTCAGCTCTCATAACTTGGGCAGCATTTTAAAACTATTCAGATACGACAAGCTTCATGAGGGTTTAAGTTTTCTGCTGACCATTCAGACAGTGTTGGAAGTGGGGAAATGAAGCCTTCAGCAGGTTTCACCAAAGTGGACTCAAGTGCACTTTCTTACTAACTTTCTTACTAATTGAGTCCAAAGCAAAATAACCTGTACCTCCAAAATGACAACTCTTTACTCTTTCTCAGTGAAGAACAGTAGAGCTATTTTCAAGCTTTATGACAAGGTATTTTCAGACAATGTGGTGATTTTTTAAAATGTGTTTTACAATTATGTTTTATTTATCTGGAAAATGCAAATTCACTATATTTGGAGATACATGTTTTTTCAGGTGACAGCAGTGGACAGCAACGAAGAGATAAAGGATAAAAAAAAAATACAGACTTAGGAAACATTAAATGCTTTTTAATGCCCTCACATTATTTCTGTCCTCCTTTGTATAATTTTTGCATTTTGTCAGTGCAATGTGGACCAAATTGGAACAAAAAATATTAATATGGAAGCAAAACATTTGTTCTGGAAAGTAAACTCCAAACATGATATTTTAGAGACTTTTTATTTTATTGTAGCTACTTAAATGAACAGTTCAACATTTTGAGAAATGCACTTCTTTGCTTTCTTGCTGAGAGTTAAATGAGAAGATTGATACCATCCTTATGCTCAGTTATTCAGACGCTTTTATAATGAAGCAGCCAAATCAGAAAATGTGTTTTCACCAGCAGTAATTTAGCAAAACTCCTATACGCCTGAAAGCAAACATGAAACAGTAAAATGAAGCTGTAATTGTTACCATTATATTGTACATAATTTGTATAATTTTGGGTGCTTTATTGAGTGCTTTATTTTGAAGTCTCAGCTAAATTACCAGAGTCTTGTTAGGCTACTCTTGCGTGAAAAGGACTGTCAAGCAGCGACTGGATTTTATGCAGCTGTAAACTGCTCAGAGGAAAACTGAAGATTGAACACAATTTCCTATTTTGCAGCATGCAGCCAATGAGGTATTTTTATTTGTCCATTTGTCATTTTACGTTGTAAAGTGTTACTTCACATGCCGGGCATGCTATTAAAAAAAAAAAGCCACTTGTGTCTGCCTGTGATTCAAGTAATTAGAAAAGCAGAACCCTGGAAGTGCAAACAGTGACACAGGAGAGTAACTAAATTTGAAACGGCAGAGATTCAGTTAGAAGCTACAAAAGTACCGAGAGCTGATCACACAGACACTTTAAAAAACCTGGTGCTTGTAGGCAGATTTTGTTTTCTTTGGACAGAACCCATTTGGGGTCTTAATGCTAAGCTAAGCTAACCAGCTGCTAGCTTCACATTTAAGAAATCAGACATGTGAGTGGTATCAATCTTCTCGTCTACATCTCAGCAATAAAGTGAACTAGCGTATTTCCCAAAAGGTGGAACTAATGTAAGACAATATTTCAGAGTGTAAGCAAGATATTACAGAGCTCAGAGATATCCAACTGGGTGCTGTACAGCAGAGCAGATCTACCAGCCGGCTGACATCTGGTGAAAGAGCCTTGGCAGCCCATAGGGAGGAGCTGCATCCACACCCACCCACACAGACCTTAACACTTCTGAACTGTCTACTCCACGACGGCCACTTGGGAACGTTTAAAACTGTTTCAGCAGAAAAAGCACTGGTGATGGTACAGCAAGCAGAGAAAGGAAAACAGACGTTGGGTAAAAACATAACCCCCGATGTTGAATTTCAAAAACACAAAGGGCATCAGGGCGAACTCAGGCTCTTTTCTTTTTTTATTCCTGGAAGGATTGTTGCAGATCGATCCTCTCTGGCAACATTTCACTCATTTCAGTAAGGAATAATGCAGTGTGTGTAGCAGTGGAAATGGACTGTCATTTGAATAATTTCCATCAAGTCTCAAAACGTTTAGCTAGATCACCTTCGTCAAAGCTCTTGCAAGGGAAAGGATGTGTCGCTTTGACTGGAAATGTCTCTCATTCACACATTTCTTATATGACAACTCAGTGGAAAATCTCAAATTTCCCCCCTACTGATACATTCATGTAAAAAGTAAGATAAATAAGATAACACAAGCAGAACTCTTTGGAGACATGTAAAAAGAAGGCATACAGTGTAAGAAAATGAAGCACTTACAGTTTCCTCACTGATCTACAGATTACTCTAATTATGAGCTCCATGGTGAAAGGCATTGGATTAATTAATTTTAAAAAGAAATATAGCAGACATTATAGCAAGGATCAAATTTAAGCATTCACTTGGGACTGTATCAGAATTTAAAAAAGGAAACACTAATTAAATCATGTGAGAAGAATAAAAGAAAAATGATTAAGGGGATAGCTTGGATTATTTGAAGAGGGGCTGAATGAAGCACTTAAACATAGTCAGTGTATTACCGACAGCACACTGTAGGAAGCTAAGCAACACACTGTTGTGGACAGGGTCAGCAGTAAAATGGATTTTAACCACCTAAAAAAAGATTAATTGTACCCTAGATTTAGATTATTTTCATAGTCTTAGTCTTAGTTTTTGCTTAAGGAATCTGGTGGCTGTAGAGTTAGCGATATAACAGCCAATATAATGACCATTTCCCGTCAGGAAAGGCTGTCCAACAGCATGGTAAAGTGTGTTACTTTGTGTACCTTTGAGGTTACCGAGTGGTGTAAAATTATACGTGGAGTTCCCCAGGGCTCAATGTTTGGGCCTCTGTCATTTAGCCTTTACCTGCTTCTATTAAGCTATTTCATATTATTGACTGATTTCTGTGAATCGGAACAAACCCTTTAAAACATTAAAGTCAAAAAATAATACAAACAAACAGATCAAGGCAGTGGTAGACCAGCAACTCCCATGTTCTGCAAGGTAAAATTACTGCTTTTGCTGACCGATAAAACAGCTTATACTGTATATTATGGTGGTTTCCAGTCAGAAAAAGCTGTCTGAAGGTGAAGTAAAGCGCATTGTTCAGCTTACGTGCTGGTAGTCATGCTGCCTCTCCAATCTGGTGGTGTGCAGACCTCCATCTACTGTAGGTAATACAACAAGTATGGACAGGTACCTCACACAATCCCACCTCAACTAATCCAAACTATCCCTTTCAATAAGAATTCTGCAAACATGGTGTATAGAAATATAGATCTACACCAAGCCATCCAGGTACTTAAGGTAGATAAGGTAAGGAACATTTAATTGCTAACAATCCTAAAAGTCTCTCTGTTCTTTGACAGTAATATGTAACTCACAAAAACATGAAAACAGATGAATATATTTGGTCCAGCTCCCATCTCATGAGAATATGTAGTTGGAATGGGAATCTACTGGAAGATTACTGGTGTTACTGAATCAGCTGACAAGTCACCTGCCAACACATATGATATTTTGTGTTCCTTGAAAACACCAATTATATTTTTAATTTTTTGTCCTGCTGCATGTATGCATGGTCTACAAGCCAATGAAACAGTATAATTAACTATATCAGATTTCCCTTGGCATTTAAATAAACATCAGTAACTAGACATCTTGGCATAGGTCAAAAATGGCAATTTAGGCATTTACGAGTCTTGGCCACAGCCCAAATAGTGGTAGTTTTGTTTTGATCTACTCCTTGGCCCCATTTACACTTTCATATGTAAGGGATAAGACAAATGGTACAACAGCATGTTACACCTTCTGTATGAACATGTTGGTCAAAATCACTGGAGCCATTTTTTGCCCATCGCTAATGAGATGGCTAATTTAAGTCTTACATTATCATCAGGACAGACATTGTTAGTGACTTTGTCCACAGACTGCCTATGGACCTGTTTAAGAGAGGTGTTGATTCAACATTATGGTCATTTTGGAGGCTACAGTTTATGGTGCAGTTAATGTATTGCCCCACCCATTTATATCCATGAGGATGGACTACATGAGAGGAAAAAAACTTAGTATAGTTAGTGTAACACAATCATTTCAACAGTCCCACAAACTACAGCCTTCAAAATGAGGATAAAGTTCAATCAGCACCTCTATAAAACATTTTCAACAAAAACCGAACATGACAACCTTGATGATGGGAAGATTTATTATGGTATTAAACTGTGTTAGGTTTGGCTAAGTGTACCTAATGAACTGGCAACTGAGTGTATGCCTCTGCAAGACAGTTGCATTTATACTTTTTCAACATCTGGGTAGAGTGCATCTAAAACTATCTTCCAAGGCATCAAGTTTCCAAGTGTAACTGACCCTTCGTAGGTCCCGCCCCCTTTTTGCTCTATGCTACAATAACAGTTCAGCAAGCTTGATACCCGGCACAACCTCGGTCAGCTTTCTCCTTCCCTATTTCCTCTACTCAGATCAAGGGTGTATTGTTTGGGTGTTTTATGATGCTGGTGTTATAACGATATTTTTAAAACGGTACCGATGCCAAAACTGTACCTGAACCTTTTTTTAAGTAGCTCAAAATGACTATCAATGACAAAATAACTTTTTTTCATTGCTAAGGCATATTTAGACTTCTAATTGAACAATATATTTACTGGTATGGAGTCACACAAGCGGTTGAGCATTTTGCTTTCAAGTCTGTCTTGTGCATTGCCAGTTGCTTCCCCCCTTAACACACAACTGTTTCTAAACATTTGTTTGATGTCCCACCGGCTGTTAGACCAGAAGACCAGAAGGTTTGACATTTTCACTACGGTAAAGGTAGCTGCTAGCTAACGGTCAGCTGCCTGTTGCCAGAGCCATGTAGAAAAAAGTGATGCCATAATGTTCATAACTAGTTTGGGTCTGTAATATAACAACAAGGCATGTGGGAACGAAATGAGGCACAATGAGATCATGTGTGTTTTGATTTGGTCCTCTGCCATGTTTTTATTGCGTTTTGGTACCCAACTTCACTAAGATACGCTATGTGCTATGCTTGTCTATGTTGAAAAGCCAACCAAATTTTGAAGATGGTTAATAGATGTTGCTTGGGGGCTTATAGAAAGACATCTTAAAGTAGCTAACGTTGGCAAAAAAAATACCTAACAAGCTAGGTAATGATTAATGTCACTAGCTAGTGTTTTTCTAACATTAGCAAAATAATTATGTAGATTAGCTAGCTACTTAGCCAGCGTTTTGCTAACATTAACTGACTTAAGATCTGACTATGTTGCTTACAGGTCCCCTAGCATTAGTGCTGCCATCATCCTGTATAATATGGGATTGTCTTGTATTGAAAAATAAAATGCACTGTCCCTTACTGAGCCCTTATCAATATGGGACGCAATTTGTCCAGTATTTTCATGCCCTACTCTAATGCATACATTAAGTGTTTACATGATTGGAATGACATCAGAAATAATGAAACTTGCAACCATGTTTGTTTTACAACACAGTCATATTTTGGTTGCCCATGGCAGACTGTCCAACCTGAATTCAGTAGAGGACTACCACGTGCGGACATTTCAAGGGTGCAGAATGGACTTATTTTGACATTCTGATATTCTGATGCTTTAATCCTTAATATAATTGAAGCAACTGTTTTACTCTTATTACATCTTTGTTGACTTAACATTCATGCTGAGAGTAGCAGAGCCTCCTAAATTGATGCATACTAAGACCAAATTGTTGCAGAAAAATTCACCAGACTAATGAAGTGTCTGAGATTCAAAATCTTTTGGGGGTCTGGGCTTCTTCTCCCCTTCTTAATGCATGTCCCTCGTGAATACAGCCAGTGACAAGTTGTGCCCTGTTTTTCCAAACTGAAGGTGGCAACCCTGCCTACCAATATATTTTGACTATTTTAAAAATTACCCACCAGAACCCAGCAGATATAATATAGAAATACAAGAAACAAGAAAGGAGAAAGTTGACCGAGGTTCCATCAGGTACCAAGCTTCCTCAACTGTTATTGGAGCACAGAGTAAAACTGGGTGGGACTTTGAAAGGGTTAATTGGCATCTTTGATTCCCACGTAACTATCAACCTGTAGCATTTGAGTGTATTCAAATAAAAATAAAGGTTTGATGAATTATTACACTTGCGTGCACACTTAAAAAAAGGCATATAAATCACTTGCTCAGAACAAAAACTTAACCTTGTAGTTCCCCTGTGCCTGTATCTGTGTTGGCTTGATTCTGCCAGTTGGACTTTCTTTGCATGATTATATTATCCGTATGCGTGCATTGTGGATATTGTGGTTCTTTTGTGGAATCCGTGGTCTGGTCCCTCTTTGTTTGCTTTGCTTTCAAGAAATAAATTATCTCCAGCTTGTTTAGCACCCCTCAAAAGTTGCAAACTAAGCTCCACAGTTAAGGTGGACTTGGCTATTAAGGTGCTTTCTGGATCCAACATTCCCATCGGTCCACCTTAACAAGTCCCGAGTTATAGGCAGACAGTTAGGAGTTGTTAACCTAGTCCAACAAGTCCACCATGGTCAGTTAAGCTGTACACGTTGTCTCTTCCTGCTTAAGGAGTCCATTAGGAACTGGATGGGTGACGATGTTTTGTTATAGTGCGGTATTTAGCAGAATGACAGTGGATATAACCATGTAGTCAATGTCATTGAGCTCACCGGAGGCCTAAATTGCTCCAAAGAGAAATAATGTGGTCTCTGGCAACAAAATCACAGCTCCAGGAGGGAAATGGCCTTCCCTCGTCATATTTAGGGCCTCCAGGACTCCTCCATTGAGCTCTGATGGTGGAATGTGGAGCAAAATGTCAGCAAGAAGAAAAAAACAACTCTTGTTAACGATGGCGTTTGAATCTAACAGTGCTGACTAAACTTTTTTTTTTTTTTAATGATATGTGCTAGGAGGATGTTGGACACTAACGTAAAAGTGATAGTTTCGTATGTGATCATGTAATTGCATATTGGAGGAGAGGAGAAGATTAAGAAGTAGTGGGAGGAGAGGTGAAGGAAGAGATGATGAGAGACAGAAAGCTTAAACAAGAGTGTCATCGGATCTTGGCGAAGACCCAGAATGGATCCTCTTTCTAAGGCCTTTCTAAGACTTTCAGGGAGGGACTTTCAGGCAAGAAGCCCAAAAGAAAACTAAAGGAGTTGACTCATGGGGGCCCTCGCAAGTAAATGAGCATCTGTGATCCTTCCTCTCTGAGAAATTAAAAGGTTTACAGAAATGGGCACAACCCTTCAGCTATCCACCCACGTTCAAGGTGTTCTTCTCTGCCATCTGCCAGCCTTTTCATTGGAATTCCTCTGTATCCAGTCTGAAGAAAGAACAATCGAGGGTTACCACAGTTTCAGTCCGAGGGCGGACACCTCAGTCTGTCAGCCACTCCCCCTCTGAATCCTTCCTGGATCCCTCCTCTTTTCACCTTCAGTCACAAAACTCTTCCCAGATCAACATAGACAGCGGCGGTCACTCTTGGTCACTTCCTCCGAGGAGTGAACCACGTTGGGGACAAACCCGCTCTTCACACCCTCCCAGCCCTCCTGGATTGTGATATCTCCAGACCGCACCAGGTTGAAGATGTCTCTGGTCAGCTCGGTGAAGGCATGTTCCACATTGATGGCATCACGGGCCGACGTCTCGACGTAGCGCATCCCATACGCCCCCGCTAGCTTCTCTGCTTCCTGACGGGTCACCTGTAAGATCAAATGAGATGAGATGAAACTTCCTCTAGTTAGAACTGAGCACTCAGAAGCTAAGAGATGTACCACCTGTTTGGAACATTCGACACATAAACAGGCGATCATTATTGGATATTAAAGGCTTATTTGGAATTGTGGTTGTATAATTGACATTTTTCTAATGCAAAATATTGGCCTCTTTTATTCCAAATGGATGAAATATAAGACAGCGAGTGTGTTTTGGTCCTGCAACCACTGAGTGCGTTAATGCACTAACTGTGTATGTCAAAGCTGCTAGATAGTGTCTCAACCTGCATTTTGGTTATGTTGAAATGAGCCAGGCTGCTCACTCACACGATCATTTGGCAATTTAGCCAATCCACACGAGACTGAACAAAAGCATCAAATCATCTGCCCTGAGTAGCATCACTTTCACAATTCTGAGATGAGTGTGATAAGAGTCTTGTAAATGAGCTTTCTGGTTCAATGTTCAGTGATGAGATGAACAGATCAAGATCAGAATGAAGCGGCTAAAATGGGAAATTTGATTTTAATCCTGCTACTACAATGATGTTAAGCGTGGACAATGTTTTGCAGAGTGTTTTTTGCAGTGTCATCCTGTAATGTCTAAATTTCAGTGGTGATATTTTTGCTTTCTGTCTGACCCAAGAGAATTCAACAAACAATGACAACTTGCCTCTGATCCAAATGTGTGCTGATCTAAATCTGGACAAAAAAGTTATTTTTAATGCTGCAGACTTTGCTCAATTGTATGTTACGCAACATTCAAGACGACACTATCCCACCAATTCATTTTAAGCCTTATGAATATTGTTGTTTTTTTATACTTTACACACCTGGCGCTGTGCCTCCAGATCACATTTGTGGCCCACCAATAGGAAGACGATGCTGTGCGGCTGCACGTGGCTGCGAGCCTCCTCCAGCCAATCGTGGACGTTCTGGAAGGAGCGGCGGTTGGTGATGTCGAACAGGAGGAGCCCGCCCACAGAGTTACGGTAATAAGCCCTGGTGATGGACCTGCAGAGGTGGCAAAATGGAGGGGAAGATAAAGATCAGAGCCAGAAGCAGTGGTGTAGTGGTGCCTGGAGAAGTGGGTATACTCTTCATTTATGCCCTCAGTTTTTTAAAAGCAGCCTGTTTAGCAAAGGATAAATGCCATGTTATAAATATGACATGCAAGACTACTCTGCTCATGCCCATTTAAATAATAAATAACAGTTAATTAGTACTCAGCTCCGACAGCACTAGAACAGAATTGCACCTTACTGTCCACAGTCTGTCTATGCGGAACTTCTCTTGCTGTTTGCTGTCACCAGTCATAACTTCCCTCATGTACCTGCATGCATGACTTTTATTGTTGTTTTGCTGAGTCTGACTGATTTATGCATGTTATATACTGTGTTTTATGTCTGTGCTTCTGCTTGCATGTATAAAAAGGTGCATCATGGGTAAAAAATAAATACATAAATAAATAAATACATGTATAAATTCAGAGGCTCCGCTCCTGTTTTCTCAACTTTGATATGCTATGTGCTGGGCTCGTCTGTGTTGGAAAGAAAAACAAATTTTGAGGATGGATACGAAAGGTTGCTGGGGGACCTGTAAAAACGACATATCACATCTAAAGATAGTGAATGTTGCCTAAAAGCTAGCTAACTAGCTAGCTAATCTACATCCATAATTAGCTGGTGTTTTGCTAACATTAGCTAACTTGAGATGCTACCCTATATGTTGCTTTTATAGGAAAAAAAATAAAGTTGACTGAGGTACCAAGCTTGCACAAATGTTATTGGAGCACAGGCCAAACACGGGCGGGACTTAATGATTGTGCAGTATTTTTCACATTTACATCAGCTAACACCATCTGCAAAGATTTTTTTTTTTATTGTGAAAGGCTACGACATAGCCTTTGACCCCACATCCAGCCAAATAATGGGACGTCATTTATCAGACAGAGATGTAGGCTAGCTGAAAATGGATGACATAAAGGCAAAAATAGCCAGCAGGTTATACCAAATTGTGGACAATACATCATCAAAGGCCAAATCAGAAATTTAGTTATAGAAGTTTGGTGTGGTCTGAGAGAATAGCTTCAGATGTATTCTACTTGCAAAAAGTGTCTGCGAGAGTGAAAACTTAGACAAATCCTTATGAGCAGAGGGGACATTCGCCTCCATCCTGATCAGCATCCTGGACCAGCTTCCACACAGTGGATAAATACTGTGATATTGTTAGCGAAGCTTTTCTTAGCTCAACATTTCTTTATCAAACAAAATTAGTAACACTGTTAGCCAGACATGCTAATGTTTGCAGATTACAGCAGCTCTCACAGATCAATCCATTCCTTACACTTTGTCTTTCTGCTCAGGATAAAGAGACACAGATAAGCTGCAGTGAGTGAAAGTGAAAGTAAGACCCGATAAATCCAGGGTGAAAGCTATTCAGGGGAAGAAACTGATGACAGGAGGTGTGAAAGGAGCGAAAGAAGCAGAGGTGATGGAGGTGTCAGGTGGAGGAGCTGAGAAGTTGGGAACAAACTGGATGAACAGAAGACGTTGTTGACAGCTGAGTATGAAGGATTATGGATAAAATTATGATCTAGATCAGTGGGTCCCAAATGGTAGGCTGAGGCAAGTCCAGGTGTGCCTTGGGATTTTGTGATAACCATACATGATTACAGTACTTTGTATGCGCTCATTTCCCAATACAGAGGCAAATTCTATACCCTAAGAAAAACTCTGCCCCTTATGGGCTAGAACTTGTTGCCTCCTTTATGATATAAATGTGATTTTGGCTTGCCTGTTGGGGTGACTTGGGCAGAAAATGTTTGAAAACCACTCATCTAGATAATTTTTCCACCTACTTTGACTGGCCTTGTTTGTTTTGAGGAATATCACAATAGATTGATTTCATGCAGGAACAAAAGGTCCATTTATTATACAATATATTTTACCAGACGACAGAACAAGGAAAGTGACTGAGAGCAAGATAACTTTGATACAACAAAAAGAACTGAAATAATATGGTCAAAAAATTTAGTTTGAGGGGTATTTTTTTTTAAATTTTAATTAATTTGAATTTGCATGTTTCCTGTAAAAACAGGCAGCCAGGGAGGGACTTGTTGCGTACATTGATTGTCATTTTCTTGCCGGGTTTGGCTCATGGTATCCAGCAGCTAAGACAGCTAGCTGCACAGCTAACCAAGCTAACGTTACTGCAGTTAGTGGATAAGTTAACTATGTCAGCAACAAGTAAAGCTTTTTCAATCAGCAAACTCTTTAAATCACCTCAGTACTCTGTTAATACCATTCCCTGTCAGCCTTGGACACTGTGTTCGGACTCAGTCCAGTCATGTTCACTGGGAGGCTACTGAGCCCAGTTTTCTTACCTGCTAACGGCAGCTAACGTTTCTTTAAATCAGATTTAAAGTTCTTGGATGATGACAGCATTTTCAAATTGTCATCCTGCTAAATAATCCCCATTTTTACCAAATGTAACTGTAATCTGATTGGTTTTTGTATCCTAATTACGTAATCCTATTAAATGTAATCTGTTACCCCCAACACCTGAGCACAATATTCGCAATGTGATCTAAAAAGGGTTAAAGAGGCATTTTTCATTTTTATCTGGACTTAAATGAATTTGCTGTCTCTTATCAGCATCTTGACTAATTTGAACTCAATCTGAAATTGAATATATCACCAAGTATCTACAATGAATAATTGTACAGATAATGTCAACTTTAATGCAACAATGTCAATAAAACTAAAATATAAGTTGAGCCCAAGTGAAAACTAGATGTGTGTTGTTTGACTTTACAAAACAAACACTGCAGCCCGACTGGGAGGAGAAGTGCTGCTAGACTGTGACAAGATGTGACACCCTGCATCCACACATCCACACACCGACCCCCTTATGATGCGCTTATCTTCCCACAACGTCCTCACAGAGAGAACATCGACATAAATACAACGGGAGGGAAAATTACAGACCTGAGGTAGGGACGGGAAAGAGAGACGTGTCATGAAAGAGGAAGAAGGGAGGATTAGTCGACGGAGAGGATACAGTAAAGAGAGGAGGAGTAGGTGGCAAATGTTCAGAACCAGCGAGTGATTCATTTGATTTGACACACACACACACACACACACACACACACACACACACACACACACACATGTCTCT
>JAJHUR010076571.1:0-16131 GCA_027495735.1 Lutjanus campechanus | reverse complement strand
TGTGTGTGTGTGTGTGTATGTGAGAGAGGGAAAAAGAGAGATTGATTTTGTTGACCCAGTGGGGTGCTTACCCTTGGTTGCAGGAATCCTGTGGTAACAATTAGCTCCATCCATTGTTGACAAAAGGTGTTTTAGCCACTTAAATAATCAGTTGAAGTGTATGTTATAGTTAGAATATTTTCACAGCTTTACTTTGCCGTCAGACACCCTTTTCTGACTGGAAATCGTGGTTATATAAGCTAAATTATTGCTCTCTCCAAACCAACCAAACTCCATAGACGAAATCAGTCCTTTTACTTGGCAGATCACAAGAGTTGCTGGTCTACCGCTGCCTCGATCTTTTAGTTAGTGTGCGGACTTGGTGCATCAAGACTCTCCTCTTAAGATACCAAACTCACACAATAACACAAAGTAACTAACAAATCAAGGCAGCTGTAGGCTGGCAACTCTTGTGTTCTGTGAGGTAAAATAGCAGATTTTGCCCATGGAGTTTGGTTGGTTTGGAGAGAGCAATAACTGGGGCAGGGGAGGGGATTTGTGTGTGTGTGTGTGTGTGTGTGTGTATGAGAGAGAGAGAGAAAGAGAGAGATTGATTTTGTTGACCCAGTGGTTTATTTAACCTTGGTTGCAGGAATCCTGTGGCAACAATTAGCTACGTCTAAAGCCCACACTGGAGCTGGAGGTGGGAATCTCACGATGCAATTCGATTCCAATTCAGATGGCTATGATGCAATTATAAAACAATTCTTGATGCATAAAAAGTTTTAATTTCTATGCATGATATTATCTCTCACTGTGTGACTACCTGCTACTTTTAAAACATAGCATATTTGTAATGATTCATATTTAGTTTGGTTAGACACAACTTGCATACAGTTTTGTTCAGGTCTCTTTCCCCTTCAGCTTCCTAGGAACCAAAAATAAGTTAACTTTTAAACCAGGTGCTGGTTGGATTGTATACACCTGCAGTTTCCCAGGCTCAGCCATCCTCAGCAAAACTCAAGTCAGAGCCTCCAACCCTGATTCCAAAAAAGCTGGAACATTGTGTATGTGTATTTTTCAGAGACGTCCCTGCTTCTTTTTCAGCAAGACAATGCCAAGACACATTCTGCACATGTTACAATAGCGTGGATTCATAGTTTTAAGAGTTCAGGTACTAGACTGACCTGCCTGCAGTCCAGACCTGTTTTCCCATTGTGTGGTGAATTATGAAGCACAAACTACAACAACAGAGGCCCAGACTGTTGAGCACCTGACAGTGGTTAACACACTCATGTTTCAAAACTGCTTGCAGGTATCAAATTCAGAATGAGTGTATATTTACAAAAAACAATAAAGTTAATCAGTTTGGACATTAGATACTATATACTGCGTGCAGTATTCAACTGAACATAGGTTGAATCTGTTTTCATTTACATTTCACACAACTCCCAACTTTTATGGAATTGGGGGTTGTAGTTCAGAGCGTCAACACGACTCACACATCTGTTACAGTACGTTTCATCATCCAGTTTGTGCAACCATAAGGAACATACAGCCCGGTCTTACACAATTGTTACAAGCGATCGCAATGTCGAGAATCGGTATTTAAATTTCACATTATCGAATTTCCTGCATCGATTCATAATCTTTCAAGAGAGAATTGCGATCCATCTATTTTTTTTTTACCCCCCACCCCAAAACTGAAACCATCTGATCTGTCAAGGCAGCGTGTGTGAAATTGGATGCAGGGTGACATTCCCAAGCATGATGAAAGCCCTGGTGAAGGCAGAATCACTCCCACCGCCCTTCAACATGGGAACCGGCCTGACCCTGCAGGGAATGGGATGCATATTGTTTGTGTGTGTTTTGGTGGTTTTCATGTCTCATAGCTTCTGGGAACATGCACCGCAGGCTTGTGGCTTCCCAGTTGCGATGTGTAGCCAGACCCGGCTTTTGTTTCCTTGACCTAAATTCCTCACATTCATTGTGCCAGTAAAAAGTCTATAGAGTTACATAATGGAGAGCCATGCTTCTCTTGGCCCCTTGTACCTCTGGCATGCTGCAGTTACTGGACTGTTTCAACTTAAGTAAAGCAGCAGGCACACTCGAAAGCCTCAGAATTCCAAAATCACTCCAATTATTCGCCTGTGTGTGTGTGTGTGCGCCTGCAGAACAGTATTTGTGTTGAACACCCAGTAAGCATGAAACTGAAAATGCTTTTGACCAAAAATATTCCCAGCACCGCTTTCTGGCAGATGTTGAAGGGATAGTTTGGATTGTTTGAAGTGGGGTTATATGAGGTACTTGACAATAGTCAGTGTATCACATACAGTAGATGATGGTTAACACACCACCAGTTTGGAGAAGCAGAGCAGGAACACCAGCTCTGTATCATTGTATCGTATGTATGTATGTATTTATTCTTGGGGTTATTTATTTATTTATTCAAGTGTTTTTTTATTGTTATTTCTCAATTTCATCAAGTCCCTGAAGCCTTTGAGTACCTTAATCATGTTTTGTCTTTGTTTGTGATGTTTTTAAATGTCCACAAATCAGATCTACATATTGATACAAATAAAGTAACCTGAACCTGAAGCTAAGCACATTTACTGGTGTGGACAAAGTCAGCAACAAACAGTGTTACAGCCACTTTAAAAAAGTTCCAACTAAAGGGATCAAGATTAGAATAAGTGTGTACACTGTATTTGGACTTTTTTCACTGCTTTACTTTTGCTGTCAGGCAGCTTTTCCTGACAGAAAACCACCGTTATATAAGCCACATATGACTCTCCAAACCAACCAAACTCCATGGGCGAAATCAGTCATTTTTACCTCGCAGAACATGGGGGTTGCTGGTCTACCGCTGCCTTGAACTCTTAGTTTGTTTGTGTTATTGTGTGACTTTGGTGAACCCAGCCTATCCTTTTAAAACACCAAAGTCACACAATAACATAAACTAACTAACCAGTCGAGGCAGCGGTAGACCAGCGACTCCCCTGTTCTGTGAGGTAAAATTACTGATTTCGCCTGTGGAGTTTGGTTGGTTTGGAGAGAGTGATATTTGACTTATGTAACGGTGGTTTCTCGTCAGAGCGGGCCATATGACAGCAAGTTAAAGCGGTGAAAATATTCTGGATATAGCATACACTTTTTTCGGTTGATCTTTTTTCGTGTGTCTAAAACACCTTTTGCTGCTGATCCTTTCCACAGAAATACATGGTTTAAGGGTCTGCCCAGATCTGAGTACACTTGACCCCCAAAGTCCGGTTGGTTTGATTAGCGTGAACAATGTGTACCGCACTCGAGCACGTTGCATTAATCTGTGCCCAGGCCCTGCTTGAAAAGGTAGTCTGGAGTAGGGTTAATATGCACTCGAGTACGGTCCACATCAGGTGTGAAAACTAATCATACCAAAACAAGGAAGAGGCTTGCTATTGGGATCTTGTGATTGGCAGGCTTTCCTACACCATAGCAACAACATAAACACATATTTTGCAGGTGATAGCTGTGCAAGTGCAAGTGTAATGTGAAAGCTGGCTGGTAGGAGAATGGAGACAGGGGGCAGTTGTACACTGACATGGTACAAAGCACTCGAACCTGAAGCGTAAACACAGTTTGTTTCCGTGCTGGTGCCCCTCTCTGCTTCTTCAAACTCGGGTGGTGCTGATCAGCATCTATTGTAGGTAATACAAAGACTATATGTGCCTCATACATGCCCCCATCAAATAATCTGCAGTATCTCTTTAGGGAGGAAGAAACAACCCCTCAACTAGACATTATAATGCTGCTGATGTGTCGTCCCAGCAGTAGTCGTGTTATCCCCTTAGGGAAAGAGAAAACTTCATTTGATTTATTTAATATTTTTGAATTTAGTAGGGGATAGCTTCTTATTTCCCCAGCAGCCAAGTCTATCCCTCAATACTTCCTGCTGAAAATGGGTATCATAAAAAATGCCGTTCAAGATCCAGAGAAGAACTCTCGAGTGTTGGATGCGTAGGATGCCCTTCGCTTTAAATTTTTCATCTCTTTTGCTGTGGGAATATTTCTCTTTGTTAATACGCAGCGTGGTTATTTTTTATTCCGTTTCTTTCTGCCAATTTCCACTAGCTTGAACCCTGCCACTCGTTCGAAAGAGGCAGTCCTTTGCACGTGTTTATATTGGTGAATAGAGACGAACAGAGTTGAGAAATGTTTCATGTTGAAATCAAAGCGAGTCTACAATGATTTTTGAGTGTGCTGTTGATCAGCGAAGTAGTGAAAATGAGGAGTGTCTGGCATACTTTGATAAAATGTTCATCAGAAGATCAGCCAACAGCAGAATTAGTCTCACAATGGGAGAAAATCATGTATTTACAATCTCTGTAGGTGTCTTGCTGGGAGAGGTGTTTTATCTTACTGACTGATGTTCGTCCTCACAGTAGCTTAATTAATGCAGATTTCATTTGGAGTCTGGATGACATTACTCACAGCCTGGCTTCTGCTTGATTTTGTCAACATTTTCTGATCTGGAGAAGATCTACGGGATCTTAACACTTGCGTCAGAGAGTCTGGCAGATATTGACAGCAAATATTCCCACATTCTGGCCTCGTAGAGCTGTGTTTGAGACCACACAAATGAGAAAAGGCGGATGTAGAACATGAAACTAGATTTTGACAGATACTGTTGTGTCAGAACAACAGAGATGGGAAGGAACAAAGAATAAATACTTTTGCTCTCTAAATTTTGACACAAATATCTGTACTTTCTACTCCTGACATTGTCAAAACAGGCTCATTATTTTAATTTTAATACATTTAATCAAAATTATTGATGACTTCTAGTTTGTGTAAGTGTGAAAATGATGTTTCCCAACATCAAGACCAATTTCAACCTAAGTAGATGGGACAGTAACACTTAAAAAAAAGAGGATTGCTTGGTGTTACCTTCAGTGCATATCATGCAAGACAGATGTAACAAGACAAAAACGAAGCAAAAGTCATAAAAGATGTTACAAGACGTTAAACGTTAAAAGACCTAACAGGATCAAAACAAGATATAACAAAATTAAAAAGACTTAACATGACGAAAAGTGACCCGACAAGACAAAATAGACGTAACAAGATGAAAACGAGAAACCAAAAACTACGTAAAAGATGAAAAGTAGGAAAATTACGTAAAAAGACAAAAAAGGTGAAAAAGACGTAGCATGACCAAAAATAACATAACGAGACAAAAAAAGACGTAAAAGATGAAACAAGACTTAGCAAGATAAAAAATACGTAGGAAGACAAAATGGATGTGACATGACAAAAAATGACATAAGACATAAAACGAAAAAAGACAGAACAAGATCAAAAATGATAGAAAAGATGCAGCAAGATGAAAATGGCATAACAAGACAAAAAGACGTAACAGGGCCTAAAATGACATTACAAGACCAAAAATGACATAAAAGATGAAACAAGACAACAAGATAAAAATATGTAGCAAGACAAAATAGATGTGACATGACAAAAAAGTTATATAAAAGACGTAAGACGAAAAATGATAGAAAAGTGCAAGATGCAACAAGATGGAAAAGATATACGACTTTTTAAGAAGAGGATAACTTTTTACTTTTATACTTTGAGTACATTTCAGAGCCCGTACTTTTTAACTTTTACTTGAGTAAAGAAGTTGAATCAGTACTTCTACTTTTACCAGAGTCGTTTTTACATGAGTATCTGTACTTCTGCTTGAATAAAGAATGCGTCTACTTTTCCCACCTCTGCAGAACAACTGCAACACGATGTAGATAGTGAAACCCCAGTGCTCAGGTTAATTGTGTCCCCCCTGCTGGACAGCTTTGAGGAGACAGCGCTGGTTATTGATGCCCGCAGTGTAACTGAAGCCATATTCAAAGCACAGCCTGCGTGTCCCTTCCCGAGGAAGGAGCTCGTGGCCCACAGCTGGAGTCCACACAGAGGAAGAGTGCTGTTGTAGCAGACATGAGGGAGTCCTCGCTCTGTTTCTTCCTTTTTCTCTTTATCTCCCCGACACTCTGTCTCTCAGAGGAGAATGGTAAATTTTCCTCCTCTTAGAGATGACTGTGCAGCTCCTACACTTATTCACTCTTTGCTTGAAATGCTGTTGTTCCCGAGGAGCAGCAGTCCTGATGTTGTGTAACTGCCCTTTGTAATGCATGCATTTGGATTTTAATGAACAAACCCAATTAATATTTCATCGTATGTGACAGCTTCAGTATGCCATCTTTGCCACTTACCGCCTAGCCTTCTCAGGTGCAAGTAATTGGCCCTCGCTACGCGCTGCCATCCTTAGTTACTGTTGCTACGTCTGTGTTTTCCATTCTCGCACTGTGCATATGCCATTTAGAATGACAACAGTGGCAGATTTAACATTGAAATTGTCAGTAATTATTGAAACACAAAGTGTTCGATTCCACAATGAAGTAAACAAAAGCAGCTTCTCATTTCTAGCTAATGACCATGGATTTTATTGCCTAAAAAGACATCTGGCTAGCAAATTTAATAAGTGTAACTAGCCAGTGTAAGCTAATGCTGTTGCTTAGTCCTTGTGAAAGCTGAGACATTGGACTTTTTAGTGTTTCCATCTGACACATTTTAAAGCAAGAAGCCTCTAGAAGTTACTTAATAGCTGTGTACATGATATAATGTTAATACGAAAAGGCTGAGGCTAGAGCTAGGTTACATCCCAGCAAACTTTGGTCAGACTGTGAAATACAACACATACTGTATATATAAGGTCATTTAATGTTTCATCTCATATGACAGCTTCAGTATGCCATCTTTGCAACTGACCACCCAGCCTTCGCAGGTGCAAGTAATTAACCTGCCGTCCTTAGTTACTGTTGCTCTGTCTGTGTTTATCACACTACACATAAGCAGTTCACAGAGATAGGCAGATAGGTAGATTTAACATCAAAACTGGCAGTAATTTTTGAAAACACTGAGTCTTCAGTTCCACAGAGAAGTTAACAAAAGCGGGCTTCTCATTTCATTTCATTTCTCTCATCAAGAGATTTTTTTTAAATTGCACTTTTCTAGCTAATGTAAGCTATTGCTAATGCCTCAACACCTTGAGTCAGCTGTGTAGTCCGTCTCCAGCTGACTTTTTAATGTTTCCAGGATCTTAAATATTAAAAGTCATATAACAGCTGTGTACATGATGTAATGTCAATCTGAAAGGCTGAAAAAAGCTAACTTACATCCCAGCAGACATTGGTCAGAGGGTGAAATAAAAAAAACAACAACACATATCTATACAATAAATGACAGAAAAACACAACTGCAGGTTGTAAGCTAGTTAGCCAGACATGCTAACGTTTGCAGCTTATGTTAGGGCAGATAAAGACAAAGTTTAATCCATTCGTCACAAGTTTGCTTTTGTGCTTTACATTTTTTAAAGTCAACAAAGAAGGCGCCACCCTCCAAATTCATGAGACAGAGTATAACTCTTCTTACAGCCACATACTCACTGCTTCAACATGCAGAGAAACACAAAGTTTGACAGGCCTGCGGTGCCTGGTTACGGTTGCTAAGCTATGATTGGACAGTTGCTGCACGGCGAGGAGCAATTTCTGTCCAAGGACTCTTTTGATTTGTGGCTTTCATTGTTGTTGTCCATCAGGATGAGTGTGGTTTCACAAATTTCAGAATGTCTTTTTAATTGTCTCCAAATCAAATCGTCAGCGTGGGCGTTTTGTAACCGGGCGCCATGTAGATGCCCTCCTACGTGATTTAATTGTTGGACTGACCCAGATTTTTCCTCTTTTCCTTTTCTCTAGGTAAGGTGTTGAATACTGATTTGCGTCACTACCTCAGCCTGCAGTTTCAGAAGGGCTCCCTGGACCATAAGCTGCAGCAGGTGATCAGGGACAACCTGTACCTGCGCACCATCCCCTGTGAGTAGCTTCCACAGCCTTGGGCACCTCCGTCTCCTCTCTCTCTCTGTCTGCACTCTGCTTGTTGCCCCCCTGACCTCTCCAGATGGAGCCTGGTCTGTTCTCATCTGTAGCACTACCTGCTACATCCTATTTTTTTCCCCCCTGCCTACATTTCCTGTGTGATTTTAAAAGTAGTAAAAGCACCCAGTGTCAGGCTTAGAGGGATAGTTTGGATTATTTGAAGTGGGGTTGTATGAGGTACTAATCAATAGTCAGTGTATTACCTACAGTCAGTGTTGTGGAAGAGGATGTGTAAAAAGTCACTTTTTACTTATTACTCCTTTGAAAAGTAATAACATTACTTTACTCATTACTTTGTATCAAAATAAATTAATTACATTACTCATTATATTACTTTTGTACCTTGTCGGCAGCCTTATTGCACTCCAGAGATGAACAGCTGATCCAGTGAACTGTTGACACTCAGAAAACTTTTGTTGTTAGCTGTCCAGATGTTGGCTGTGTTGGAAACAGTCTATCTCTCTGAGTCTGGCTTTCAAATTAGATTCCACCACCACAGATTCTCTCCCGAGGAGCCAAACAAACTCAAAACAATGATAATATCTCCACTTGTGGACAGTACTAGTCCCTCTCCCTCATCCTCCGTCCTTTATTCAGCTTTTGACGTGACCTGCCCCGACCTGCCGCATGGACGCGTCCTAAGATTCCTCACAGAGGTCAAAGGTAACTCAGAGTTACTTGGATTAGTAACTGTAATCCCTCACATTACTCCCACACTGCCAAAAGTAGATGGCGGTTGGCACCCTTCCAGCTTGAACAAGCAGCAGGAGCAAGAATGTAGGAAGTTAAGCATTGTACTGCTGTGGACAGGATCAGCAACAAAATGTACTTTAGCCAGAACCAGAAATGGCCCACCTAAAAACACCAATATCAGTTTAAGTGTACGCTATAGTTAGAACATTTTCACCGCTTTACTTGCTTTGCTTTACAACCAGACTCCTTTACCAAAGTCAGTAATTTTACCTCACAGAGCGCAGGAGGTCTACCGCTGCCTAGATCAGTTAGTTTGTGTATGTGTTGTTGTAAGACTTCTGTGTTTTTAAAGGTTGGTGCAGCTTCACCAGAGTCACTCATTAACACTAACACACTAACAGATCGAGGCAGTGGTAGACCACCAATTCCTGTCTTGTTTGAAGTAACATTACTGCTTTTGTACACCGAGTTTGGTTGAGTGCGAGAGTAGTATTTGGTTTGATTGATTGATTTTCTCTCTTTTTCTGTCACGATGCAATTGTGATAAGATTCAACGCGTGAACCCTGAGAGTTTTACTAAATCCAGTATCAGGAGAGGTAGAGAGAAGGGGACGTCACAGCGGTGTTAACGTCTTATTAGGAATCTCATTTGTAAATCAGACACTGCAGCCTAAATGAGAATCTGTGAACAAACTTTAAAACTGTTTAAAATGCACTTTAGCACTGAGGTGATGTGCTGCTGTTTCATATGACGAGTGCTGTGGTTTTGATTGAATTTGATCGTGTAGAGGAAGCGGGGGTGTCAGGGAGCAGCGATGCTGCCTGCTCTCCCTGTGACATGACGTCTCTGTGGGTTCGGGAAACTCGTGGCTCCGTACGCCGCTGTCTGACACATTTTGCATAAATGATTCGCCGCAGTGTTTCTCATCTTTCTTATGAAACCCAAACTTATTCCACGCTTGCCTGTTATAAGTGTGGTGGAGTGACGAGGTGCGACGTCAGTTCTTTCAGTGTCTGTTTTGAGGAAATGAAGAGGAGAAGGAGGGGGGGGGCGCTTGTGTTTTTGTGTGAGCGAGGCAGCAGGCGTCCGGTGAGAGCAGTGCAGGCAGAGGCAGGAGAGAGAAAACAGAGGAAAGTTACTGTACAGCAGCAGTCCCTTAATCCCTTGATGCCAAAAATGAAACATATGCACGTCCTAATGAGATGTATCGATGCAGCACTAGTGTATTTTGTTTTCCAATTCACATGCAACATTTTAATGATACAGGCCGTCTGAATCGATGCACTCGCATCTTACACGTTAAAGCCCGATGCATCGGATGCAGGAGTGAATCATCACTGTAGGTAAGACTCTTAACTATCAATAAGTACCTCATACAACCCCACTTCAAATAATCCAAACTATTCCTTTAATATAACTCTTATGTCTCAAGAAAACCTGAGCAGACTTTGATGTTAAAGTCTAAGATTACTATGAGTGAAATATGCTCAAAGTCTTTTACAAAACAAAACGCATTGGAACTGAGAGGAACGGCACACTTTCTAGGTTTTTAATGTTTGATTTAAGAAACTCAATATCTGAAGCACTGAATTAATGGAGAGACATTTATTTTCAGTTTCGGATTATAGTCAGACCCTCGTCATTATCTTGCAATTAAAGGTGTGAAAGAGGACTTCAAACTTTTTTTTCTTCTCTGTTCTCTGTTTCCTTCCTCTACTCAAGCCTTTATTTTTTTGAGTCCGCTCCACCGCTCCCTTTATTAAAAAAAAAAGGAAAAAAAAGAAGAAGAAATAACCAGGACAGAATGTTTTGTCTTCATACTCGAGTGATTTTTAAATGGACAACAAGGCCAACAGGCGTAAATGAAAGAGCAGCTGCGATTGTCTGAGCTCCACAGCTGAGTTTAAAAAAAAATAAAAAAATGTTTTTTTGCCATTTATCACTGCTCCAGACATCATTTATTATCTATCTCAGTTAGCATTTCGAAAGCTCTCATGTTTGACATTTTGCATGAACGTCTTTTTAGAGGCATATTTTGAAGTTGCATTAAATGTACAATAAAGCAGTTATCATTAATTGGATATATTAACATAATCAACAGGGCTTTCTAGTTTCTCATCTTTCAGAATTAATCCGCCCGTGGATACGCTGTTGAAATGTATAAACACTGCACAAGGCCTCAATCCTCATTAGCAACAAAAATATAAATGCAACACTTTTGTTTTTGCTCCAATTTTTATGAGTTGAAGTAAAAGAGTTACTCTGTGCACATGAAATGTTTATTTTTTTCTCAAATTTTGTTCACAAAATTCGTTGAAAGCACTTCTCCTTTGCCAAGATAATTGATCAACCCGACAGGTGTGACATAAAGAGATGCTGATTAAACAGCAGGATTATGATGCACGTGTGTCTTGAACTGGTCACAAGAAAAGGACTCTTAAAATGTGGAGATTTATCTTGAAAAAAGGCATTTATTAGTCATTGAGTTAAGCCTATTTCATGTAGGGCTACAGATACCATTTGGCACTGGCTGGCTACTCTCTTTCATAATGGCTGTCCTGGAAAATATGAAGAGAGCTATCAGTGCATTAATGCTTATTAATATGCTGGAGGAAAAAAAGAAAACACCACCTAATGCTTATTCACAAGAGAGACCAATGGATCATTTCACACTTCTTGATCCAGTGAGCCTCCGGTGAATGCATCCTCCCTTTGATTCAAGGAAAATGAAAAATAAATAGCTCTTTGTTGCCCTTTTCTGACATTAGTATGAAATTATAGCTTGATATATAATTGTGTTTTAGATAACAGCTCTGATTCTCTGTAAAACTTTATGTGGCCCATGGACTGAGGGTATTACTCCTCTGCAGCAGCCCCAGTTTGATTCCAGCCTGCAGCCCTTTGCTGCGCGTCACCGTCCTGCAACTTAGTTCCACCTGAGTTTCAACCAATTAAAGTTGCATGAAAGTAGGTCTGCACATCGCATATGCAGAAAAATTCAGTATGGTCAAGTGCAATATCCAAATCACAGAACCAGAACCAAATTGAATTTTTTTTTTTTTAAATGTATGAGAAAACAGCATTATAATGAGGTAGTGTAGTGCTGCAGAAATGACCTGGCCTGAAAACCTCGTTCTCCAGATGAAAGAAAACATGTTTGTTTGGTACAGACCTTAATAAATATCACATCATCACGATTTTAATACTTCTTTTCAGCGAACATGAAAATTGTGATGCAAAACTGATCATTTCCACTATTAATAATTTCCAGAATATCAGGGTAAGCCAATCAGAGGCAGAGTAGGGAGGGTCATAACTTTGCCCTCCTGGGAAAAAAAACAGGTAGCTGTATGTCAAATAGCTAGAGTTGAGTGCCTATTTAATGTGTTTTTTGTTTTGTTTTTTTCCAAATTAAACTGCACTTTTTGAGTGTCCTTTTATCGTGTTCAGTCCGAGACACACCTGTGCGATAATCGTGCCGTTTAATCAGCATCTTTAAATGCCACACCTGTCAGGTGGATCGATTATCTCGGCAAACGAGAAGTGCTCACTAATAGATTTCAACAAATTTGTGAATGACATTTGAGAGAAATAAACTTTTTGTGTGCACAGAAGAATCTTAGATCTGTTACTTCAACTCACCAAAAAATGGAAGCAAAAAACAAAAGGTTGCATGCAATAAAATTTTTGAGTATAGTTACAGTATCTAGAGTTAGAAGCAGTATAATCTCAATCTCTTACATCTCATTTGTTGTGCTCATCATCTTAAAGATTATTACACTTGTTTAAGCACCGACAGTACACATTGTGTTCTAGTTTTACTCAAATCTGACCACTTGAGCCGACTTTGGAGAGTCACTGTAAAGGATATAAAAACTTGTGGCGTGTATGTCCCATGTGAGACATTGCAGTCTGGCTTCAGTAGCTCAGCATATGTCCCCTGTCCACTCTGCTCATGCCAGCCTGCGCCAGTGGCTCATCACAGCGCACTGAGCCGCAGTGACCGCGCGAGGAGCCTAAATGGCCATTACAGCATGATGTCCGTGCTCATTACAGCAGCCCTCATGGCCTCTCGGAGTGAGAGGAGCATGACTTCCTTCTTCTGCCACCCACAAAGAGGCTTCATTAAGTGTCACACTTGCCTCCCACAAAAGATGACAGGAGCTCGAGACAGTGCCAGGGGTCCGGGGCACCACGAAATCCTTAAAGCTTGTACAAATCCCATCCCCTCAACTCAAACGCCAGCTACCTCTCTTTTCCTATCAAACCCCGGGCATTAATATCCGGCACGGCATGGCAATCAGCTCTACAAGTCTCATTGCCTGATAAAAAAAATTTTAAAAAATGAAGAAAGAATAGTGGAAATGTAACAAAGAGTGCCCCAGGTTTTCAATCTGTGAAACTGGAGAGGGCTCCTTTTTAAGCCAGTGAGACAAAAAACTAAGTACAGCTTCACGTTGATATAACTCATCAAGAAATGAAAAAGTTTTAAAAAATGCCTACAATATCAAATGAAAGTTTTTCAGTTGTATGTTTTATGCATTTTATGTAAAGATTGAATTTATCCACGGGGGCAGATAAATTAGAAATGCAGCCCAGTAATCCTCAAGAAAAAAAAAATGGAGGCGTTCCAAGGTCAAATGCAGTAAGTGTTAGCTACTTGAGCCTGATTTCTTTCTTTTCACTTTTTCCACACAGCCTCAAACCTCACGCTCCGGTTCGTTTAATTACATAACCTTTATCGTTTTCTAGCAGGGCGTCATCCCAGGCGCTGTCATAAAAATCTCTCCATGTTGCTGAAAAAATGATAAGATAAAATCATTTTTATTTTTTTTATTTTTACAATCTTTATTTCAACACGAAAATCATTGAGGGCTGATCCTCATTTACACTGATGTTGAGCACACGAGGGTAAAAGATGCATTTTAAAAACAAAAGATAAAATAATAATGTACAAGATACAAGGTGAATGAAGCAATTAAGACAAACAACGAATATTGATCATAAAAATACAAGATACAAATACCGAAACAATTCAAGTAAAACGGGTACAAACAGAGGCAGTGTGGTTATTGGTCATGGATTTGAATTCCCCTAGGGACACCAGAATATTGGTTTTTAGGGTGTTTTGGAAAGAGTTCCAGATGGTCGGGGCGCAGAAACTAAAAGCCATTCAATAAAAAACTGAGACTGGGACTGGGATGATTTTCTGAATCATTTGTTGAGTGTTAATCAGTGTTAATTCTTACTTTGCATGAATACATGTATTAATGAATAGTAGCGATGCACCTTTCACCATAATATCATGATTCATATGGTTCTTGGTATGGTTATTTTTGCATTACAAAATTTCATTGGTGTAAAACGACCACTTGACCTTCCGCTGGGGTGCTAAAATAACTTTTTTATCCACCGACCAAATGGATAGTGCTCTCATCTTTCCATTTCCTGTCTACAGCAGAAGTGGAACAGTGTCACGTTGTGTAGGAAGGCATCTGCTTCTTGTGATCTGACCAATTTAACACTGTAATGTACTGTAGATATATATATTTTTTCCACCACAGTCTTTCAGACATCAACTGCTGTTTATGTAGCGGCGCTAACTAAATCAGTTCTGCCAAACAGCGCTGGCATGCTGGTCATGTTGTTTTTATGACTTTCATTGCGTGCGTGACACCAGACTACATCAAATATATTAAAAGAAAAAGTCTGTCCAAATGCATTCATTAGTTTCCTGTTTATTAGTTTTCCTGATTCCTGTGATGGCTCAAACAGAAAACTAAATTTTAAAGATGGTTAAAAGATGTTGGAGGACATGTAAAAATGACATGTGTAGTCACATCTTAAGCTAGCTAATGTTAATAAAATGCTAGCTTACTAGCTAGCTAACAAATTATGTAGATTAGCTAGCTATTTAGCAGAATTGTGCTAACATTTGCTATCAAATGTAACCAACTAGCTAACAACTGACGTTTATTAGCTAGTTACAACTGTTCTTGAAGTCATTTCCCCAATAGTCTATCTCTGAACTTAACCAAATCACACGCATTTAGGCTATTCTATGTGGTCTCCTTAGGCGGCCTCCTTGTTGGCGGACGTCCCGTTCAAAAGAACGCATCTTCAGAGTGAACGAACTGAACTGAATCACTTCCTGAAACGACCTGTTCTCAGTCAGTTCTCTTGAGCTCTCGGTTGGTTGTGACTGAACGTGCAGGGATTCACTCACTGAGCCTGTTTCACGTCGCTGTGTCGTCGCCGAACGTATCACACAAACTGAACGAGAGCCCTCAGCGGTTCGCAACCGTAGTGTCGCTGCAGCCCACCCATCTCCCTCCCCCTCCCTGTCGTGTCCTGAGTCTTGAGAAGGAAGCGTTACCACGTATTTTATTTAATAATCAGGTGTTGCAAAAATATACCTGCTGTAGGACGATATAGCAGCTTTTTCACACATGCAGGCACGCAGACACACACACAGCGTTAGTGTTTTTGAAAAGAAGACGGCTGCGAAGGATACAGTCACGTGAATGTGCATCGCTTCACATAGTTGACAATCTGTGGTGAAACCTACAATATGAAAGAACGGGTGGCATGAGTCTGACACGGTCTCAGATCGTTTCACGGCGGCGGAACGCTGCACATTCCTCGATTCGTTCACTAACGTACTGAACAGTGAACCGGAGCTCTGAGTGATGCAGCCACTGAGCAGCTACAGCCCGACCCTCTCCCTCTCCAAAAATCTACATGCTGCACATAATAGAAAATTTGAGCTTTCAGTTTGCAAACAGAATATGTATCCAAATAAGTTCTCAGCTCACTGGCTCCCTCACGAACGACCGCTTTCAGTGCCCTCGTCAGTGAACTGAACTGATCGGTCGGCCGTGTTTCAGTTCAGTGAGTGGAGCTGTGCAGCAGAGCTCCGGTCAAGTACTGAACAATTCTGTGAACAAATCTTCTGAACAAATCTTTTTAATGAACTGATTTTAGTGATTCAGGACACTGAAAAGAGCCGCGAGATGTTCCCATCACTAATGCATGCCCTGTGAATTGATTAGGACAGACACTTTTGATTTGTGTTTACAGCAGCTGGAGATAGTGATGAGGAGTTAAGAGACACAAGTGGAAATACAATGAACAAAAAAATGGGCAGACCTCATACTGTAAGGTCAATATTGTTCCTTCTCTTCAAGTTAGTACTCTGATTTCATCATCAAAATCCGTCAGCACGTCTTGTTCTCCCTAGAAATTTAAAGTTGCTATTTTTCTGCTTCTTTTTTTGTTTGTTTTGTTTTGTTTAGCTGTAATTAGCATCTGCGAGCCGTGTTGGTGAATGCTTGTCATTTGGCTTCTGCTGCCCGACAGAGTGGGTGTTCAACCTGCCAGGTGGGAAACACACAAAATAGAGTTCACACATAAATACTGGAGAGCTAGATTTTTGTTGTTAAACCAAAACAACCCCTGCAGACCTGCGTAGTAACTAGCACTTTTTTTTTT
>JAJHUR010076570.1:0-17813 GCA_027495735.1 Lutjanus campechanus | reverse complement strand
CTCTCTCTCTCTCACACCGGCCTGGACGCCTTTACACAAGCTCTCATTAGATTCAACATAAAACCCCCGCTTTTATTTTGTCGCACTCAACCACTGTCTCCCAGCACGAGAGCCCATTCATTTTTAATGGCAGCACATTAAAGGGGGAACTCACCCCCGCTGTGCCTGTTAGAGGGGGAGAAATGCCCCCCTGGCTGTTTTAGTTACCGACTCAGCACCAACAGGGGTTTTTAAGAGTTCTGGTTCAGGACGGCGCTGTGCTGCAACTCACTGCCTCCTGTGGGATGGCTGAGAGGCTATGACTGTTATTAGCCCCCAGCTTCATCTTCAGGTCTGAGATTCACAAGAATTCTGTTCCAGACAGTGAGAGGGCTGAGGACTGGGTAGTGTTACCTCTGTGGGTTAGGTGGGTAATTATTGTTTTTGTGTAGGTGAGTCGGGGCATCTAATTTTAATGTTGAAGCTGCATTAAAGTTTCCAGTGTGGAAGATTTACCAGGATCTATTGGCAGAATATGGCAGAAACAGAATATAATATTCATGGTTGTTTTTATTAGCGTATAATGACCTGAAACTCAGGGTTCTTCTCATTTATCTATTTTGTGCCCCTGCATCTACTCTCTCGTCCATCCTATTGCCATCTTGAAGATTGTCTCGATTTCTAAAATGCATCTCAAAGAAAGAGGCGCAGGCGTATCCTTAGCAGGAACTCTTTTCGGCACACATGACAGATAAATGAGGCATGACACAGCTGGAATGTACAAACTATGGCGGGAGTAAGACTCAATCTTTTGTATTCTTAAGTTTATTTTGTAATATGATCCAATGTCAAATCAAATTTTCTGCCCTTCACCATTTGTGCGCCTCACAATGCGCATTTGTAACTGCATTCCTTCATAGCATTTCACCATATTGCTGTTTTTATCGTTGAATGTAGTTTACACCCAATTCAACTACGTTAAGTGTGAGAAAGACAGACAGAAAAGAGTGAGAATTTTTTTCTTTCATTCAAACTTTAGTGCTTCACACATTAAAAAATATAAAGCTTATTTAGGCCATCTTATCACATTATGCCACGTTGTGACTTGGATTTCAAAAGTAAAGATACAAGTTGACATTAACACTGTTCTGTTCATCTGTTAGATCATAAAATAAAATCCAGTAGGTTATAGGGCTCCACAATATGGTAAAAAAAAAGACATTTTACAACCATTTTGACTGAAATTGTGTGGAATGATCATTTTTGCATCATAGTTTTATGGTGATGATGTGATATTTGCTGCGGTCTGTACCAAACAAAATGTTTTCTTTCATCTGGAGAACAAGATTTTTAGTCCCAGGCATCTCTGCAGCAGTACAGTACTACATTTTAATACTGTTTTCTCACACATTTGTCCAAATTGTGATTATGATGATACTGCAATTAATTGTGCAGCCCCAGTAGGTTGTAACGGTGCCACATGTCATTTTTAATTGACGTCTCATTTTGTTAAATGCCTGTCGCTTCGACTCCACTTTCCTCATATCTCTTCCTTGCCTCCTGCACTGGTATCTCAGGTGGGAGGGACTAAAATGCGAGGACAGGAATAGAGGGAGTATGTATATTTGTGTATTTGTTACACTAGAGAAGGCCGTTTATATCCACAGAGAGTGTGGATCCTCTTCCATGGAGTTGCCACATTGTACCGCCATGTGTCTACAGTAGGCCAGAATGGACACTGGCTCTAGAGAGGGCCTTTCACATACTTTACGTGTTTCAAAGCCACTGTACATGTTTGGAAGGGGAGGGTGAGGTGAAGTGTTTGCTATCTGCGAGCTCACTGCTGGATGACACTAAGTCCCACACATTGGTCCCTTAATGGATTTAATTTGGACACTTGGGGCAGTGAAACAAGCTGAAAACAACTTGTCACCTCATTAAATTGTTGAATTTATGTCCAATACTAATTTTCTTTTTTGCTATTTGTGGCCACCAACACCTGGGGAAAATATCAGGCATTGTAGCTTGCTCAGTGTTCACTATTTTCACGGCCTAGTTGCTACTTTTTAGAGTTTATTTGACCTGTTTCGCAGCTTTCTACTGCTTCTGGAAATGTGGTAAATGATAACAAAGTTTGCAGACCCAGAAACAAGCTAAGAGGCTCGAAAGCTTGGGGTGGGAGGTGGGTAGATATAAAGGGGTAATGAAAACACAACAATTCTTATGAATATTATATTCCATTTCTGTCATATTCTGTCAATAAATCCGTGGAAATCTTACACACTGGACCTTCAGGTTAAGTGTAGTATAGAGGGATAAATAATTTTTGATGCCTCAAATAACACACTAGTCTAACAGTGACAGTGAATGGGAGTTACAGCACGAGTGGCAGACGAAGTGAAGGTCTATGAAGTGTGAAGCTCACCATAGTATTTTATGCACAGCATGTCTGTTAGTAAGTACAGTCATGCATTATGAGAGGGGAAACAGGAATAAAGTGAAGGCAAAAGTAAATAGTCTGTGCAAGCGATTATTCGGTGTGTGTGGGGGGAGATGCATAAGCACTGTCGGTCTAATTGTCTACCGGTGTCTACTGTGTGTTGTGTGAGTGATTTAAGCCAGAGAGGGTGTGTGTGCGTGTGTGTGTGTGTATATATATGTTTGTGAGGCAGACCAGTACTCTGGCACTATTATCCACCAGTGACAGGGCCATTACTCTGCCTGCAAAAAGATGGACGCCCCCTGTCAGTGGCCAGTTAATTGTACGGCTAGATGTATGTACGCTGCCGGATACTTTGGTGAACACAACAGCTCCGTCGGCCCACGGCCACCGTCCCATTCATAATCACTGCTGGGTCCTGCTTCATATTAGAGAGCAGCAGAGAGTGTTTACAATTTCTCCCAGAAAGAAAACAAGCATTATTGTGCAGCACCACTTTTATTGTTGTACTTTGTTTTTCTTAAAGGCTTTCACATTGAGAGAATGAAACTAGCCTCTGTGTATGCATGTGTTTGTGTTCAAATGTTTGTATTTGTGTATAGAAAACATGTTTGCTTGCTTGCATCTGACTCAACAGCGCGTGTGGTAATTATGTTTGTATGTCATCCTCAGATTAATGGCCAAGACGTCCAAGACAGAGAGGAAGCGATGGCTGCTCTCTCCAATGATGAATGTAGGAACATCGTGCTGCTGGTTGCCAGACCTGAGTTGCAGGTTAGAAACAACACACACAGCGGAGCAGCTGCCCCCCCAAGACCAGCAAACATGTGCTTCTGCATCCCCACTTTTTGATCATATAACTTTGCTATTTTAAGACGTCTGAGTTAGTTTGGATTAAAGTAAGGTTAATAATAATAATAACATTCAGTCTTGGGAAATGGGACAAAACTGTATTTTGAGGGGGTTTTGATTTTAAAAGTTGCTAAGTGTTCTCTTAAAGCTAATCAAAATACATATTTTAATAACCATAATTCTTATTAACCATAATTCTTATTAACCATAATTCTTATTTAGCTTTTATTTAGAAGGGCCACAGACTTGACATGTTATGGTTGAGACACATCTGATAGCAACATTATTTAATGAATTTGTTGAAAAATAGAAAGTTTACTGGTGCTTGAGCAGTATTCCCACCGTTTTTAAACTAGACTGTGAGACAGGGGAGCTTAGCGTATAGCTGACCCCTTTTATTCCTGATCAAATCAGGTTTTTGTAAAATCCGAAGATTCACCAAACCAGGTAGTTACTGTACTTTGGTAACAGTTGAAAGAAATCCTTCAAATTCTGTCATACACATGATGGATAGTGAATTTAATGGTGTTATGAGTCAGTGTTTTAATTAAATCTGTATCTAATACACCAGCCAGCACCTATTTTAGTGAGAAATCATCATTTTTAAACAGTTCACCGCTCTTACAGGTGCCAAAATCAAAATATAAAGCATGTACCAAAATAGATTTTATTTTTATGGATTATATTGATGCCGAATTGACAAGAGGACTGTCAACATATGATGCCTTTTACCTTGTGTTTTAGGTTTCTTGTGTTTTTACAGACTCGTAAGGACGTGTTAAATGGAGTTTGGTGTGAAATTTTCCACGGAGAGTGCAGGGAGCTTTAGTTTAATTCAAACTGCTAATATTTATATTTTTTAATGTCAGCCATTGAATGAAACGCCTACCATGGGCCTAACATGGGTAAAAGAAGCACACTACTCACAAATTATAGCCCTGAAGGTTTGTCATTTACCGTGTATTTGCTCAGAGTAAACCTTAGCAGTCTGGGGTAGCCAACCCTCCCCCCCTTCCGACCACCACAACCACTCCAAGTGGAAGCCACCACTGAGACACCTCATCATGTTTTATTTTTATGTTGCGCCACTGTAATTGACTTCCAACGGTACGCCATAAAAGCTAATGGCATGCTAATGTGGAGTGAGTTCAGGCCCAAGGCCGACGGCGAATAAGCGAAAGGACTCTGCCGCAGTGCAGATGAGCCAGGAGCAATAGTGGACTCTTCGTAATTAAATGTGTCTCTCAGTAGTAAATCTGAAGTCTTCAGATATGGATCCCATTTGGTTCACATCGAGCAGACAAACAGATGATGGATGGTGTGGAGCGACTGGGTCAAAGGTGGCAGTCTTATGTCCATTAAACTGTATTGGCTTGATTTTAAGATTAGAGCGCATGTTTTAAAGATGAGAGGAGGTGGTGGTTAAGAAATAGAAAACTGCATATCAGTCAAACACCACCTCACGTTGATGCTTGCAGTTTCTTATTTCAAAACCAAGCTTTTCTTTTTTTTTTCTTCAGAAAATCCCATTTGGGCACCCATTTGGAACACACAACTATTTGTTTTGAGACACGGTGTCGCCACAAGCCTTAGACCTTGACAAATAACACTCACCCCTTTCTCTCTCTCTCTCCCTCTCTCTCCATATGCTTCCCCTCTTCATTCAACCTTAGCTGGAGGAGGCCTGGCTGGATGATGAGCACAGTGAGTTCCTGGAGCAGCTGAAGATGGAAATGCTGGAGGAGCAGCAGAGAGAGGAGATGGAATTGGCTGCCTTACAGGAGGAGCAGGAGTATGAACAGGTCAGACAGTAGCAAAACATATGCTTTGTGTAACTGGATTAGCAAGTCTGTTGACAAAGCTTTGTTATCTGGATTTAAGAAACGCCAGAGAGCCTCATTCTTTTATTTACCGTTCAAAAAGAATACAGCCCCTAAAAAGTACTGTTTCAAAAAGCGATAGATTTCCATTAACCTTCCCCCTGATCAGTGTTGAGGTTAATGCATTACAAAGGGAAAGTGTTACCAAGGGCGATGGTTCAGTATCAGAACTGTGAGGCTCCTGCAGAGAGGTGAAGTCAGGCCCCTTGGCAACTTACAGAGACAAATTATTTTTATTCCGTTTGAACGGTGCCACAAATTACACATATGCTGTTGGTCAATTTAAAATATAATTTTACAAGAAAGTCTCAGTTTGTCTTAGGTTTGTTGTAGTTTAGTTTTCTATGAAACCACTCAGTGAACTTCATCTCTCGTCTCGTCTCTGCTGCCACTTGTAACGTTATCTTACCTGAAGTGTTTTATCCAGCAGCTACTGGTCCTTTTATCAGCCGTGAGGAGAAAGAACAAGTAAGACCTGTTGTGTTACTAAATTCTAGTACGGAAACTCTCAGGCATTATAGCTTCACCGACTAAAATTAGCTCTTGGAGGGAAAAAGCCATGACATCTCTTAGGCCTACGTACATCTTCACAGTCTGATACTTACAACAAACTGCGACCTTCTTGATTCGTTAAAAAAAAACTGACAAACGTGTAATTCATGCCACAATTCAAACAGAATTTTAAAAATGATTTGTTTCTCGTCATAGACTACATTTCATATTTTATCTTAAGTTAGGTCCCATGGTGGTCCATCGGAGGAGGACTAGTAATGAAAAAGTCGTGTAATGCATTACTCTACACAGAGAGTAATATTGTAATGTAACTTTCCTAACAGTACCCCTGACTGACAGACGTAGTACCCAGTGTGTTGTGGACATCAGACCTTCAGACTGACCAATAATTGCTTTGACTGTATTTGATCATTAGTCACAGTCAATATTAATCAGATCTAGCCGATGGCAGAGACTGAATCAAACTCTTCACTGACTCTCTTAGCCAAACCATAAAAACAAGTTTTGCCCTTTGAAATATGAATATAAAATAATGATTCTGAATATTTATGGAACGGGACTGTTGCACCATTTAAATTCCAAACATTGGTTATCATAATTTAAAATTCTGTTTTGTTGGGAGGATGGCAAGCTACAAAAAAAAAAAAACATAGAAGTGGAACTTCAAAGACATGGCAGAGAGGAAACAATCCCCGAAGTAACAGAGCTGTAAAACAGAGTTATGCGCAACAGTCTATGTAATCCTTCAGGAGAATACAGAACAGGGTTGAACTTCTTGAACTGTTAAATACTGTAGTTCTAGTGATTTTTTGGTGGTTTTCTGCTCTCATTCCATAAAAAGGAAGGTATGAAGGTGTGACGAGAGCACAGATGGTAGCTTTAGTTTGCCATTAGTTAAGGCTATCTAACAACAAAGTAAAGTGTGAAAAATGTTCTAAATATAGCTAAACTGATATTGATTTGGGGGGTTAGAGTTAGTTTGTGTTAAAGCAGTGATATAAACGCTTCAGCTCCCCTTTGTTGAGTTGGCTCAGACTCAGAGAGCAGCTGCAGCAGTGGGAGCAGAGGAGGTTTGTGGAATTAATTGCATAATTTTGGTAATAAATCTCTGTGCAGAAACACAGCCAATTCAAACCCAAAAGAGGAACGTGTACAAAAACTTAGATGACAGTATTAAGAATTTGGATAAAATCTGATTTCTAACATTTTTTATAGGCTTACTAATACATGTAGAGTATAAGACCCAAAATTACACCGTTAGAACAGAGTGGATTTGGGTTTATAGACGCTTTAATGTTATGGCTGATCGCTGTGCATTTTAAGTGATTAAACATATTTAGATAGTTGCAAAAACTACTTGCAAATAAGTTAAAAACACACTTATGTGTTAATAATCCAAACAGACTTGCATACACATTACACATTTCCAGTAAGTGCCATAGATCAATATGATAATAAAAACCATCCTTATGTGGATCATTAAAAGAAAGCGGTGCATTTCAATGTCTTGTTCATCTGATTCATTTTCAGAGAGCAGAGGATGACAAGCCCACCTGCTCGACACTCCCTCATCATAAAGATAATGGACTGAGTATAAGAGACAGAATGGAGAGCTCGGAGCATAATGTCCTGGCACACATCCAGAGACGTCTGTCCCAGTGCCTGAGAGACAATCGGGACACACACCGTACCACCGGCTCCACACGGCTGGAGGACAAAGAGGATGACGATGACGACGACACGGAGGGCGACCGCTTCCAGCAGCTCTTGGAGCTAAAGTGTCAGATACGAAACAGCGGCGAGTATGACCTGTTCTACAGCCGGCGAAGCACCATCGAGTGCAGCATGGGGGAGCAGGGCGGCATGCAGCACGAGCTACGTATGCTCAACGAGGAGCTGCGCAGCATCGAGCTCGAATGTCAGAACATCATGCAGGCCCATAACCTTCGTAAGGGCCAGCAGTCTCCCTCCACAGGCCGCTCTGCACCCTCAACCAAAAACCAAAGCCTCCACCAGAGCGAGCCCACAAAGGGTAAGCTGGCCGACATTAATGAGAGGCTGGAGAAATCAGACAAGGACAGCTCCAGTGCCTATAACACAGCTGAGAGTTCACGGAGCACCCCTCTGGCAATGGACCGCTCCCCAGAGCACTCACTCCAGAGGATGGTTAGTCTCACCAACCAGAGGAACCTTTGCAGCCCGCTTGCCACTGGCTCTTCTCTTAGCCCAAGCCCCATCCCAGCATGCCGTGCTCCAGTCCCAGGCAAAAGCAGCAGCCCTGACCACAGCAATCCCTCCGAGTTGAAGAAGACAGCTCAAGCTGAGGAGGAGAGCGGCAGGAAATTAAAGCCGCACGCTTCCCAGATTCCTTACTTTTCTCCATCCCACAGTTCCCAGCAGAGGCAGGTCAACATCCCAGCTCATGCCCGCCACTACCAGAGCTACATGCAGCTGATCCAGCAGCGCTCAGCTGTAGAGTACGCTCAGAGCCAGCTCAGCCTCCTCAGTGTCTGCAAGGAGCCTCAGAGGCCCATTAATGAGCCCAAGATGGAGTGGAAGGTCAAGATCCGCAGCGACGGCACACGCTACATCACCAAGAGGCCTGTGAGAGACAAGATCCTGCGGGAGCGAGCCCTAAAGATTAAAGAAGAGCGCAGCGGGGGAATGACCACGGATGATGATGCAATGAGTGAAATGAAGATGGGGAGGTACTGGAGTAAAGAGGAAAGAAAGCAACACCTGGTTAGAGCAAAAGAACAGAGGAAAAGACGCGAGTTCATGCAGCGGAGTCGGCTGGAAAGCTTGAGGGAGAATCCTCAGAGCAGCAGCGAGGGTCGCAAGGAAGTCAGCATCATAGAGCTCAGCCACAAGAAGATGATGAAGAAGCGCAACAAGAAGATCCTGGACAACTGGATGACCATCCAGGAGCTGATGACTCATGGCACCAAGGCCCCTGAGGGAGCCAAGGTGCACAACGCCTTCCTATCAGTCACTACTGTATAAAAAGAAAAACACACTCACATTCTACCCCATGCGGTATAATATACTTGCCTCGTTCAATGTGGCGTTTTTATGAGGACAATAGGAATATTTTTCACGGTTTGTAACCCAAAAAGCATTTTGTAAAGAATTTATCAGTGGTGTCATGGCATTTTCTTCATGTTTTTCAGTATTGTTTTTCACATCACTCTGCGGGAAAACATTTTTTCTATGAGATTATGACAATATAATTATTTTATTACTTCGCTCTAAACATGTTTATCTTTTCAAGTCTATTTTCGTATTTATGTTGTAACCATATAACTCAACAGTTGTATGAGCATCTTGAGAAAACTATTTTCTTTTGTGTATTATGTACACTTTCCAGTTACAACACACAATGAATCAGTGGATCTTCAACAAACAGCTACTTATCCCTGAAAGCTGAAATCAATAACCCTCTCAATGTTGTCAAGAGGTACTTCAAACTATCAGTGAGCAGTCAGTTGCAACTATTAGTCAATAAACTTGTAACTAGTTCAATTAATCATAAAGTCAAACATACAGGTATCATATTAAGTATGTAAAAAAATGTACGAGTTTAAAATTTCAGCTTTAAAGGGATATAAATATCATACATTCCAATCATGGTACTGTACAAGTTGCTCCTAATAAAAGTTGGCGCATTACTAATGCAAATTAATTTGAAATACATCTAATGATCTTAAAGGGAAATAGGCCCTTCAAAGTGTTTAACCCCAAAAAGTCATACATGTGTGTTTTTCTGGTGGAAAATCCTTGAGGTTTTAGGTTACTGAACATTGTAAGTCATTAAACAAATATTTGTGATCAACAAATGACTTTTGCTAATATAATTTTTATCATCAGCAATTTTATAAAAGCATCTTTTAAAAGTTCTGATACCTCATGCTGCAGTGAAACTCTGTTGTTTCTGTAATTTGAGAACTTGAGCCACTTTTCTTACAGAGCTACAAACATGAAGCTGCTACACTGACCGGTCAATGGAAGAACAACTTTTTGGACACGGGGAACATGTACTATATATTGTACTTCTACAGACAGAGATTTTTCTTTTTTTGGTGTAAAGGAACACAAACATCCCAAGAGTCCAAAATGTTCTGACTCATTGCCAGTGCTGCAGCTTTGTTTGTATGATTTGCAGCTTTTGGTAAAAAATATTTTGTATTCAGTTTTATTTTTGCTTAATATTTTGAGTTTTTTCTACATATTCAACAACAGATGGACCTGCTCATAGCTTTTACATACCAGTATTTTTACATCATTTTTACTCTCCACTTACACCTTTACTCAGCATAGCCTTAAACAGCAAAAACTGAATCAATGATGAGTTTGTGTGGCTGATTTAGGTGATTTAATACGCAAACTGTTTCTGGTTATCTCTGTGCAACAGAGAGCTATTATTCAGCCTTATTCATACATTTTATAATTTGAGTTTTTAGTAACTGGAAAAATTCATAGATATTGTATAGACCTTACTGAATTATGTTTGCAGTCACATTAAACTTGTGTTAGGATGATTGCCACTGAGCAGGACTCAGAACACAGCACATGAGATCGTTGAAAAACTAAACTGGTGAAATGAATGGGTTTCCATTTATCAGCAGACTTTATAGTTCAGTTACATGTACAGTATAGTCATTCCAAATGCCTCATTTTTAACTGAGATATTGTAAATTTGAAATTTTAAACCGATCCCTGTATTTGTTTGGAGTCAATGTCCATGGTCTAATTTCGAGTAATGCGTAGTTGGCACATTTGTAGCCAGGTAAAATGTGTGATAATGGTGATCTTTGCAAAAGAAATGATAATAAATTATTGTTTTTTGGTAAAACATCGCACTGGATCATGTTTTCTTATTCTTTTCTTAAATTTGTGGAAGAACTTAAACCTACTGCTACTTTGCAGCTGTTTGATTAACACAGATGAACACTGAAAATAACAGGGCTGGCTTTACATGGTGAAACCTTCACACAATTTTAGTTGGTTGGAAAGCCCCCTGCAACATACTGCAACAGCCCAGCTGTGTCAATGTCAAACACCACTATGATCTGAAAACACCTGAAACAGGGACGCTCCACCTTGCAGCTTTAGACATGCCTAGACATGTTTGAGCCACCAGAGCCAAAGGACAGTGACAGGATGGTATTTATTTTTCTTCTGTGTCATGTTGTTGGAACTGAAGTGAGCTGATTTAGACTGAGAGGGTCGCTAAAGGTACATTCGTAAGTGACCATTAGGGACAGTGAGGGGAGGGGGAGGTGGTGTGCCGGTTTGTTGTACTTATATATATATATATATATATAGTTTTGAGGGACCATGGCTTTGACATGTCACTGAGTCATGCTTCAGTTCAGCCCCAAAAGTCCTGAACACAGAAATCGCAGCAGCAGTTTAAGGGTCTTACTCTAGAATTTGTTACTACATTGTTTTCACGTTTTCAGCAACTATTTTCTAACGTGTATAACTCCCTTTTTTCCTCTACACAGACTTTAAACTGAGGAGCAACAGTTTGTAAAGCCTCAACTTTGGGAAACTGGTTTCATGCAACAGCCAATCAAAACGCTGCTTAAATGTCAGATCATGACATCAAACTATGATGCGACGTTATTCCAACCAATTTTAAATGATTGATTCCAACTTGACATCAAATAATCACCAAAATGAACAAAATATTTAAACATAAGATGGTCTCTTGGATTTCTTTTTTAAAGAAATTATCCTCATAGATTTCATGCAAGGTTGGTAACGCTGTCAATGTGAGCTATGCAAAGTTAGATTACATTGCCATTAGCAGGTGACTGTTGTTACTGCTAGCTTAGCTAGAGCAATGCATTTGGGGTTGCCTTTATTCATAAGACAGCTGAAGATATGACAGGAAGGGTGATAGAGAGAGGGGATGACACACAGCAAATGGGCTGCAGGCGGGAGTCAAACCAGCAGCTGCTGCAAAGGACTAAGAGCCTCAATACATTGGGCGCTTGCTCTACCAACCTAGCTACAGGGTACACAGCTTTAGCAATGCTTTAAAGTAAAGTTCTGGTGAAAATGAGAGCTGTTATCTAAAACACAATGATATCAAGCTACAATTTCATACTGATGTCAGAAGGCAGAAACAAAGAGCTAATTATTTATTTATTTCCTTTGCATCAAAGGGAGAATGTGCTCGCCTGAGACTCACTGGATCAACTTCCTTCAATAGAGTGTGAGATAATCTAGAGCTGCAATGATTAATTGATTATTAATTGATATAGCTAATTGTTTTGAGTCATTTCTTAATTAGAAATGTCCAAATTAGCTTCCAAATGCAAATATTTTCTGGTGTATTTGGTCCTTTATGACAGCGTACTGAATGTCTTTGAATTGTGGATCAAAGAAAACATTTGAGAACATCTCCTGAGCAACATTTTTCACCTTTTTTTTCATAACAACTAATTGATTGATAAAGAAAATAATTCACAGATTAATCGATAGTGAAAAAAATTGTGATCCATTAGTCTCTCTTTTGAGTATCCAGTGTCTTTTGCTCCAGTACATCAATAAGCATTAATGTAGCAAAAGCTCTCTTCTTGTTCTCCAGGACAGCATTTATGAAACAAAGCAGCCAGTCAGTGCCAGAAGAAAAAGCAATTCAACAGGTCTACACTGATATAATCCAGTGAGAAAATGCTACAAAGATGTAAATGCAGTTACAATGACACTTCTCACTTGATATAATCTAGCAAGAAAACAATCATTAAAAAAAATCCATTCCAGCTAGCTAATTTAAATTAAATTAACAGTTTCACAAAGCAATTCAAAAAACTTAATGTGTCAACACAATTGAGTTATATGGAAAGTTATATGGAAAATGAGTTTCTTGCATTTTGCAAGTTTCACCATGTAAAGCCTAACATGATACTGCAAGGCCCTAGCAAGCTAAATTTGCAATCAAATTGAGTTATTTTTCTCAGTTTCTTCACTAATTTGTTCAAAATCTTACTTCTATGTGAAGTGGTTGGCGTGAGCAGCGTGAAAGTGAACAAGAGCAACAATCTGTGCTGTTCTTCGAGCTTTCAGCGACGACACTGAGGGAAAATGGACAAAGACGAGAGGTGGAGAGGAACCAAAAAAAAACCTACTGGAAGTCACTCTGGGGTAAAGACCAGTCTAGTCAGTGAAACAGAATTACCTGTTCACTGAACATACCTCCTATCTCCTCCAGTGACTTTTTTTTTTCTCCCCACTGTGAATATGTTAAGTGATTAAACAGAAGGGGATTTCAATTAAAATCACCTTCCACTTGGATGGCTTTGTGTTCATTAAAATGTACCAACCACTTAATCATAGCTATGGCCTTGTCATATGCCGGGGAGAGCTACTGGGATACTCTCTGGTCTCTGTATTATCTTAAGTTGTCAGCGTGCTATAGCTGAAATTGGAGTGTCACGGATACACTACTGCCTGAAGACTGTTCTGTACTTCTGTGTTTCCGTTTAACTGGAAACTTGTTCCATTTTAGGGAACTGGTAAAATATAAAAAAGGAGCCTAGTCTTTCTGATACTATTATACATGCTCCTTCTGAGCAGAAATTGTTCTTTGTTACCCATGGGCATTATGTTTGTTTTTGTTGCCAAGCAGTCTGTCTTTCATTTTCTCTGTTTTTCCTTTGTTAGTTTTTTTTAATATTTTCATATTTCCAAACACTTAATGTGTGCAAACTGGCCTGTGAACAATTCCCTCCAAACTCCTTATAAGACAAAAAGGACCATTGCTCAGGCTGCGCATCACTATGAAAACACTTCCTGCTGGCACACTCTACTTAATTTACATACAATACTGTTTTATAATGCCAAGGTGTCACATTTAGTGTGATTTTGAGGTTGTAGTCCATGGTCAGCGCCTTCCATTTCCATTATAGTCTGTGGCACTTAAAAGCATCAGCATTTATACAGCGACAAAACATTAACATCCAAATTGGTATTGAAAAGTAGACTCCTGCCATACCCCGAGCCCGTTTGCTCTCCCCTCATTTGTTAATACTCCCAGCATGTATAGACAGAGACCATTAAAATGCCAATGAAAAGCCGCAGAAGAGGAAGCGGCGCGGGTTGTACCAACCAAAGCCAGAACTAGCCCGAGTGCTTGCTAGCTAATTAAGTTCATCCCAGAGCCCCTGAAAGACCCAGTCAGGTGTAATTAAAATCGAGCCGGTGACAGCCATGGCATTTGTCAGAGCTACCCAGCAGTTCAAATACCAGTACTGACAGAAATGTCAAACAGATAGCAGTGGCTCATCTCCTCTTCAGCGCTCCACTCACACTCACACTCGCGCACACACACACACACACACGTGTGTAGCCATTGCCTCTGTTATGAATGTTTACTGATAACCTTTAGGATTCCCTGAACAGCAAAAACTACAAATTCTCTATCATTATTCATCCAGAGAAGCCCATATTTATTGACATACAGATCCACTTGACACGTGATGGTGCAATCTACTCCACGGTGCCTCCTCTCCCTCCTAATCTCAGAGGCTTGTAAGAAAACTGGTAATTGCCTCGGATCATGCGTCTCTTGATGTCACTTTAGAAATTGATGGTGGCTTTGATCTTTGATATCATAACTGCTGTGTTGTGGTCGTAATTGGCCCTATCATGCCAGATGTAGCGGTGTGCATGTGGCTGCTATGGACAAGCTGCTACTGCTGAGCCAGCTGTTCTGAATTTATATGCCTTAATCAAGCAGAAGACAATAGCAAAGTCCCGTAAAAGAGGATCATGGTGCATCAAATCACTTAACACCCCCTTTGAAATTCTTAACATTGACGATGGGTATTTGACAGAAATGTTTAACAAACTCCACATTCAACTGTTCCCATAACACAAGGTGAAGAATCTACAGCCATGCTACTGTGATTATTTTGACTAAAATTGTGATTGCAATATGCAATATGATCAGTGGAAACTATTAAAATCGTGATGATGTGATATTGATTGAGGTCTGCTGTGCCAAACAAACATGTTTTCTTTCACCTGGAGAACAAGATTTTTAGGCCAGGTCATCTATGGAGGACTACAGTACCCTCATTATAATGCTATATATATATGCTATAATATAGTGTTGAGGGACCATGGCTCTGGCATGTCACTACGCCATGCTTCAGATCCGTACCTCATTACAGTACCTCATTATAATGTTTTCTCATACATTCTTCCTTTTTCAGAAAATTGTGATTTGGTTCTGCTTCTGCGATTTGGATATTGCACTTGGTCATACTAAAATTTTATTGCAATTGCGATTAATTGTGCAGCCCTACTCACCACTCTGTAAGGCTGGCACAGTGGTGTGTTGAGCTTTAGACTTAAGTCAACATGCTAGCCTATCCAGGGTTCGACATTAACTATGACCCAATGGTCACCAAATATTCCATGTAGGCAGCTACCAACACAACTTCACTGTTCCATAAAAATCCTGATTCCTTGACACATTTTAGTTACACATTCTACAAAAACAGTGAGCAGTATTCATCACCAGCTAGCAGCCAATATGTCGGGGCTACTGACGTATGGGTTTACTAACCCCTTGTCTAGAACTAGAACGCAAATGTTACATCAGCAACATACTCGACAGCCGCATCTGTCTTTATAAGATCCATCTTGTTCAGGCTATTCAGAATGTAAGCAGCAAATGAGGAGCCAAACTTTTTGTGCTGTCTGCAGTTTTCCTTCATTATGTGTGATGAATATGATCGTGGCATTCACACGGCAGTGTGTGCGCACAGTGATGAGAAAGTGAGAGATAGAAAAAAGAGTGCCAGTGGCAGCCCTCAAAGCAGACAGGTGTTGCCAGTCAGAAGGATTAAAGTTTAGCAGTGAAGTTGTCTAGTGGCAATAAATGTGCAGTTTTCCCACAACAAACACGGCAGAAGAAGTTAAAGACGCCTCCTTGTCTTGCTTCTCAGCTGCTAAAGCTGCTAAAGGGAGAGTCTGTGGGATTACACACTGGAGCAGTGGGAGCTCTGCAGCACTCTGCACGCTCTACACAAAATGTAGATAAAATATGTACTCAGTGCCTTTTTATTGGGCATCAAACTTGTGTTTATGCATTTATTGTTGAAAAAATTATCTCTAAATAAATGCTTCAGGTCACATTTACACAGACACAGCTGGGACAAGAGAAGTATGGAGCTGGTGCAGATGGTTGAATAGACTAAAATGAGAGTGTTTCAGCTGCATTAGATATTAAGTGAAAAACGCACCTGAATCGCTTGCGGTCAAGATGGGGGGTAGACCTGCTCACACTGCTAACGCAACCCTTAAAGAAGAACCAGAAACACAAAAGGCAGACTATGAAAAAACAAAACAGTAACAAAAATGTAAAAATGAAGGGAAGCTGGGGTTTAAATGTCTAGAATATGACAACTACGGACCTAATGCACTGCAGCGTGTGCATCAAGTTTCCTCCACTTTCCACAACAATGACTCCTGCAGGAAACACTACATCGCAATTCTAGGGACAATTCCAAATGGTCTTGCTTACATAGTGTTTTTCTAGTCGTCCAATTTCTCAAAGCACTCTACATTCAATCAAACACACATTCATGCCCCTAGTCCTCAGAAACTCATTCACACACATTGACACCGACAGGGGTGTCTTTTGCAGATATTCGGCCACAAACCAAAGTATTGGACAAATTAAAATTTTGACCTAAAATGTCAGGGGACAAGTTTTCAGTTCATCCTGAGGGAAACATGACTGTGTGAACCAAATTCAGGACAGAATAGTCAGTAGGCTTTATCCCATAGGGAATATAGATGTCTGGACAAAATTGCACGGAAAGCATCCAATAGCTGAGGTATTTCAGCCTGGACAAAAGTGAGGGACCATCTGACAAACCTATATCGCCATCCAAACAGCCATGCCGCTAGCGTGACTAAACTGGACAATTATAAAAAGTCAAGACTGCTGGTGTGTTGGTCCTGAGAGAGACCTTTAAACTAAAATGTTAAACACAGCAAGAGGCTCTGTGGTGATATTTTTGCTCAGATATTCTTTATTTACACGAACTATGAACTTTGGAGATTGATTCTCGGCTGCAGAAAAGTGGAGAGCAGTGGTGTGTATGTGTGTGTGTGTTGATCACCTCAGACTACAGTAAGTTGCCTCATATCGCAGAACTTGAAAACATTCACTAATGCCTACAGTGGCTGGTAAAGCAGAAAAACTCTCATGCTGTTGAAATGAACAAGTTCCACATTCAGTTCACTCTTGGTTCCACCATCACGCCATGCAGAAAACCTGGTTTAGAGCCAAGTGTTTACAGCCAACTGCTTACAGAATACGAAAGTTATACAAGTTAATAGTTTCAAGGCTTAGTTGAAAACTCTAATCTTCTGTTGTCTCACTACTTGCTTCATCACAGCTCTGTGTATTCAAACTCTCTGCTGGATATGTTTGTGTGTCATTATTGGCAGAGATCATTTATTGCTTCTGTGAACCATTTGGACTTGTTTTTTTCTTTCACACCCCCTGTTTTATGTGTCATTTGTTGTTTCATTTTCACCCCGACCAAATGCATTACGGGACCTATTAAACAAAAACCTGTGAATATTTCAGAGCATAATTAGAGCCCTAATTACAATTCATTATTCATAAAATGGGTGGACGAAACTGCCATACATACTGCAAAGGTCTCAAACATGTACTACTGGGATTGCAATTGGAATATGTATAATACTCCCTAAAACATATTGTAATATCGTTAGTCCTACACAGAGATACGCTAGTATATTATTCATAGACACATATTGCAGGTTTTAAGCGCTGGTTAATACCCACTAGTGGGAACATAATCTCTCTGCAACATTCAGCTCACGCTATTAGGCTACTCAAATTATACAACAGGTTTTGTGTTTTCAAACACACAAACAACACAAACTCATCTTCAACTTGGGATCAATGAAAGTCCTCGCAGGGGTGTACTACACAGCAAGATTAATGGGTTGGCGAGGTATGCTGAGTCTTAAGTCAGAGTTTTCAATGTCATGAAAGTGGCTCTCCTTTAATCAATCAATCAGATTTTATTTGTATAACAGTTTTCAAACAAACAAAATTTAACACAAAGTGCTTCATGCCAGCATTCCTC
>JAJHUR010076569.1:0-14218 GCA_027495735.1 Lutjanus campechanus | reverse complement strand
GTAATCCAAGTGTTCGCAAGCCGCGACATTAAAAATTAACCGCAATAGACGCCATTTTCGCCATGTTTTTAGCAGAAATATCAGCTGTTGCACGTAGCCGGTAAGATGTAAACATGGCGTCGATCTCGCGAGACTTCGTATATATCCTAATGGCCGCACGTGCATGTTTATTTGGTAATTTATCGCAAGTCATATCGTCATCGCAACACTAGACAACATTATCGCATATCGCATGTTTTCCTAATATCGTGCAGCCCTAGTTTTGATACCAATATTTCCTTCCTGGTAGCTGTTCCAGTTCCTACACTTGGAATATTGTCTGATAACGAGGACTGATCGATACGGTTAAAAAAAATCTACTAAATCCAGTTCCAAAACAGTTTGGATGTTCAGTAGAACAAATAAAACCAGAACAGAATGATTTGAAAAAACCTTGTTCAACTTTTAATCAACTGAAACACTCCAAAAACAATCTACATACACTTTTAATTTGATGCCTGCGGCACATTTTTGTAATTGGTGTTTTAAGAGGAAACAATGAAAATTAAACTAAAGTTTGATCTGATGAGGAAAAATCAGACCCTTCATTTAGCATTAATAAGCAGTTTATAAACATAAATGGTTCATAACAGACAGTAATGTAGCTGTGAGTAAATAAGAGGATTTTCAGTGTTTATTGATGTATGCGGGTGTAAAAACATGTTATTGACAAGTTTTGTTTTTCCATCATCACATTCAAGATGCTGATTAGTTTTATTTATTTATGTTCTGACTGTTGATCATCAATCTGCTGCTCATTTTCTTTTTTATTATAATTTAACAGGAAGCAGCAGTTTTGTGAAACGATTGACTGAACACAATCAGACTCTGGAGGATCTTTTTATTTGTTCATTCACACGTTCTCGCCGTCATTAAGGAACCTGCTGACTCAGCTGCTTCAGTCTGCGTCTGTTTTAATGAATCTGAGGAACTTTCACTCTCTGATCTGATCTGAGGTCAGAGGTCACTCAGCTGCTTTAATGTGGAGATCAGTGACGGAGGACAGACTCAGTTTATTACATCCAGTCCGTCTCCTTCCTCCTTTCTAGTTTTCCTTCCTTTTTCCTCGTCCTTCCTCTTTTTGTCTCCTCTTCCTCTGTTCTCTTCTTCCTTTTCTCCCTCTCCTCTTTCTTTTGTCTTCTCCTTTTTTCTCCTCCTCCCCATTTCTAGTTTTTCTTGCCTTCTCTTCCTCCTCTTTCTTCATCTTCTCCTGCTGCTCCCTTCTTTTCCTCCTTTCCTTTTGTCCTCTCCTCCTTTCTAGTTTTCCTTGCTCTTCTCCTTTTTCGTCTTCTTCTTTCGTCTTCTCCTTTCCTTCGTGTTTCTAGTTTTCTTTCCTTCCCAGTCATCCTCTTTCTACTTTTCCGTCTCCTCATTATTTCTTGTTTTCCTCCTTTTTTCTCCTCCTTCTTTCTCTTCCTCCTCCTCCACCTTTTCTTCTTGCTCTCCTCCTCTCTTTTGACTCCTTTTTTTCTTTTTCTTCTCTTCCATCTCATCTTCCTCTCCACCTCCATATTTTCATCTCCTTTTTGTTTTCTTCTCATCTTCTCCTCCTCCTCCTCCTCCACCTCTCCTTTCCCTTCATCCTCTTCCGCCTTTTTTGTCTTCTCCTTCTTACTTCTTTTCCTTGCTCTTCTCCTTCTCTTCTGTTGTCTTCTGCTCTTCTTTTTCATCTTCTCTTCCTCTCTTCTTTTCCTCCTTTTACTTCCTCTTCCTCTCATTTTTGTCATTTTTCTCCTTTTCTCCTCCTTCCCTCTTTCGTCTTCCTCTCCTCTTCTGTCTTCTCCTCTTTCCTTTTCCCTCCTGGTTATCTTCCTCTCTTCCTTTTTCTTCTTTTTCTTTTCCTTTTCTTGTCTTCGTCTTCCTTTTACCCCCTCTTCTTCTTCTTCTTCCCCATCTCTTCTTCCTATTGTCCCATTGTTTTCGTTTCTCTCCCTCCCCTTCTTGTTTTTCATCTTTTCCTCATTTCTTGTTTCCGTTCTTCATCCTTCTTTTCCTTTATCTCTTCTTCCTTTTTCATCTTCGTCTTCGCATTTCTGGTTTTCCATCCTTTTTCTCGTCTCCTTCTCCTTCCTTCTTTTTGGCTTTCTCCTCATTTTTCTTCTTCTGTCTTCTCCTCCTCTGAATCACTTGTTTTCCTCCCCTTTCCTCTCTTTCTTTGTTTTCCTCTTCTCTTTACTTTTCTTTCCCTCTTTTTAATTTTCCTGGTCATTACTCACCCTCCTCTTCTCTTTCATCCTTTCATCATTCTCGTTTTCCTTCCTCCTCTCCTATTTCCTCCTTCTCTACTTTTCTTTTTTCCAGTTTTCTGTCCTCTTCTTCACCTTTCTTTTCTGTTCCTTATTTTCTACTTCTCCTTCTCTTCTATTTTTGTTTTCTCTTCCTCTCCTGCTCCCTTTTCTTTACTTTAGTCGTCCTCATTGTTTCTCTTAGTCTCCTCCTCTCCTTTCTTGTCTTTCGTCTTGTCCTTCTTGATTTCCTCTCCTCTTTTATTTTATTTCCTTGTCATCTTCAGACTAAAGAGAAGAAGAAGAAGTCTTGTAGGTAAATAGAAGTGGGGAAGGATGAAGGTTGACATGTGAGGAAGAGGAGGAGAGGAAACAGAAGAGCAGATGGAGAGGAAGAACCTAAAATTATGAGGAAAAACGAGGGAGGAACCAAACAGAAATGAAGGAGGAGAAAGAGAATCGATGATGATGATGGAGGAGGAGAGAATCTGAGCCAAAGGAGGAGGAGACGGAGGACTGAAGAAGAGGAGGATGAGGGGGAGGTGCAGAAGTTAAACAGATGGGACTGTGGAAATGGAAACGCAGCAGGAGAGAAGAAGAAGACGAGGAGGAGGAGGAGGTGGTCTAATATTTATGTTGTGTGTGTCTCTAATTAAGAGACGTGTGTGTGTGTGTGATTATCAGCAGGAGGGAACAAATACATCCACCCAGTTAATGTTTAATGTGCTGGAGCTTCGTCCTCCGTCTAATTCACTCCGTCAGCACCGACGCTGCACTTTCTTCTTCTTCTTCTTCTCTTGATTATCTGCACGCGCTGACGCTCCGTCAGCACAAAAACAAAACTTCCTTTAAAACAATCCAACTCTTTCGCTCTCCTCCTTCGTGTTTTTCTGCCTCATTCGTTCCGCTTGTGTTTGTTGCTCCTCGCAGCGCTGGGAGTTCATCTTCCAGTCAGGCGTCTCCGGGGACGCCTCGCCGCCGCCGCTGCTGCCAACTGGCCCTCGCCTCCTTCTCGCCGTCCTCTTTGAAAGGAACAGACAGAATCAAGGATGGAGGCCCAGAGGTGCCTCCAGTTTAGTTTGTTTTACTGTTAAATTACCGGAGTTTGTCAGGTTTGGCCTCTGCCATGTTCCCCGGCGTCGACACGAGTCATTTCTCCAGAAAAGCAGCAGTTTTGATGTTTGTCACTCAGATTCAGACGCTTCAGGTCAACGTTCAGGAGTTCACACTTCAAAGACGTCAGATGGTTTCATCATAAAAGAATTCAATTTAAAATCCTCAAAGCCTCTGAAATACATAAATGATATCAAAGTTACATTTCTCATTAAACATCCACAAAGATCTGAATGAAAATAAACATTCATAACGTTACAAAACCTGTTTTTTTCATGTCAGAAATAAACGGAGAGCTTAATTTTTTTTGCCTTTTGCACAGAATGAAGAAGCTCAAACCTCACCTGCACCTCAACACTCACAACATGGTGGGAGGTCGCTGTCTCAACGAGTGTTGGCTCAAAAATTAAGATTAAAATTAAAAAACATAAAAGGGATTTTATTGAAAGTTATTTGTCTGGCTTATGTGGAAAAGCAAGCATGTCAAAACCAAAAACCCAGACAAATCCAGGGAGTTCTGTCCAAAAAATGAGACAAGTCCAACACATTAGAGACGACAAACTGTCCTTTTTGATTACCAGTTCTCTGTTTCTGTGTCAAAGACCGGAACTAAAGCCACAGAAACAAGAGGGAAGACAAGAACTACAAAGTAAAACAGGAAAAAATACAAAAACCCGAACCACAACAGCAGATTCAAGTTCTACGTCTCTTCCATCAGTTTTTCCTGTGGTGTTTCTGAACCAAACAGTTCTGAGGACTCTTTGAAGAGGGACTGCCCACTTGGGAATTACGAGAACTTGAGGCCTTTAAGGACTTTTTTCTGTTTGCATTCACACCGCCGACAGGAACCTTATGACAACAACTAAACAAGACGGAGGACGCCATGGTAGGAGCTGAGGGTCGAGGGTTTTATTATTATAACAGAGTTTGAGAGGAAACGTTTAGATTTTGCGGTTGAAAGGGCGAGAAGACGGAGAACGGAGTTCAAGGAGCCTCTTATCCTCAGCAGAGGTTTACGCTGGCAGACTGAAGCTGCCAGCGGTGCCTCTAAAAACCAACTGTGAATCCTTTGTGCTGCATTAACATACATATTACGGTCTTTGGTCGAGGACGGCCCCCAGTGCACCACCCGCTTGGTTTCCATCAGAGCCGCTGTGGTTGTTGTGGTCTTTTATTTTCTTATAATCCAGTTTCAGTTTCTTGATCCTCTTCCTTCACTGCTTCGCTGTTCGGCAGATGCCTGATGTAGAGAGTTGACAGGAAACACTGTTAAAGATATTTTCTTTGTCGTGTACAAACTCAAAAAATGAAACAAATGTGGCGATAGTTAGTCCAGGCGTTATTAAGTAACTATGAGCCATTACGAGCTGTTTTCGCTACGAATGTTTACATGGGAATTTAAAAATGGCGGTTGCTGATGCTACATTGAGTGCATGTTGATTGGTACCTCTTGTGCATGGAGATGACCTCCTCTGAAGGAGCTAAAAAGGTTCCTCAAAACTGCATTCGAAGAACTACAGTCATTCATAGTTCATGTGGTGCAGAGCCAATAAAAAGGTTTGGAGGCCCCAACAGTTCTTCCAATCGTCTGGTGTCTCCCATGTCCCCACTTACAGTATTAGTGTCTTTGTGCTCCTGTCTGACCTGGATCCTGCCCACCTACAATTCCTAGAGGGGTTATTGTAGGCAACTGAACTTGGTTTGGTTCTTGAAGTTGTCCAGTTGCCTTCAATAACCCTCCTACGAATGCCAGGATCCGAACAACTAAAAATCTTCACAGATCCAATCTTGTGTTCTTGTTCCTGAAATTAACGCTTGTTTGTCTCGTCTGTTTCAGAATCCTTGCCTGGAGATGGTTCGTTTTGTTTTCAATACTTGAATTCTAACTCTCATAGAATATTTGCTGTGACTAGCAGAGCGGCTTTGTTATACGTGAACTAAAAAATCTCCTCTGCCCTCTCTGCTTTTTTTCTTCAGTCCGCCATGTTTGACCTTCAGACAAAAAAGCAGCTGAGGGATACAGAGGTGAGGCGAGGTTTCCCGCAGAGGTGCCAGAGAGCACAAAGTAAGATGTTCTCGTCTTTTGAAAAGAACATCTCCGTCTCTTTCCTCCTTGATTTGTGGCAGGTCACAGATGACAAAGTCAACAGCCTGCTGCTTGTGTGAAGACCAACAAAAGCAGGAGTCCAGATTCAGATTCAAAAAAGCCAAGAGAAAGTCCACAAAGGCCAAGAAGAAAGAGGCCAAGAGGACAGTTTTTAAGTGGAGCAAAGGGGTCCAGCTGGTGGTGTACAGGCGAGTGAAGGACCCTCAAAAATGATTAAACATGAGGGAGAAAGTGCAGACCTTGTTTTTAGTCAAGGGAAGAAAAAACAGAATAATCGTTGATCACTTGACACTTTATTTCCAGCCAGAGGAGAAGATTCCTGCCAATTTTTGGATCCTTCTCTCCTGGCTGGTCCATCACAGCCCACAATCCACAACAAACACACAAACGTGGACCACATGTGCTGAGCGACCGACATCTGAAAGGCCAACCACGTGTCGCCCAGCCTCCGCTGAATCTGATGGACCTGGGCCAAGGGAAGGAGAGGGAGGTTCTTTTCTTTAAAAAATGATTATTTAATATTTCTCTTCTAAAGGTTTTCTGTTGTGCTCACAGATGTTCAATGCCAACCTGATGGTGGGAAGGAGAACGTGGGCAGCATTATTGATTCTTACACCTCGCTAAATGGTTTTAGAAGAGTGAGTAGGATGTTTTACCTTTCCAATCATGAGATCATAAATTGACACTTTAAATAATCTTAAATGTTCACAGATTTAGATGCAACAGTTGCTGCGTTTCCGTCCAACGTTTCGGCAAAAGAAACGTCCACCACTGTTCTGTGACTATTAGTTGGTTTATCGAGATAAGCAGTAGGTGGCGCCAATTCTCCACTTAGAAAACCAGTACACAGTTTCCCCTGCAGCGTGAAGATACCGTCACCATCAGCGCCTTCAAATTCTGCTAAATTTTTGTGATTTTTTAAAATATTTTTCTAGCTTTTATGTTGTTTTTATTTTGTTGTACATTGTTTACTTTTTGCTTTGACTTGTTACGTTGTTTTTGTCTTGTCGCAGTTTATTGCGTCATTTTTGTCTTCTGACGTTTTTCACATTTTATGTGTTTTTAGATCTTTTATGTTGTTTTGTTTTTGTTACATCATTTTCATCTTGTTACAACTTGTTACTTCTTTTACGTTGTTTACATCTTGTTACATTTTGTTAAGAAAATTTAAAAAACAATGTAACAAGGCAAAAATTCTTCTCAAATTCTCAAAATGTCTTTTTTTTAAGATCTTTTGTTTTCTTTTTGTAACAACTTGTTACATAAATTTCATCTCGTTACAACTTGTTACATCTTTTATGTTGTTTTTATCTTGTTACATTCTGTGACATAATTTTGTCTTATGTTGTTTTCTAAATTTCATTTTATCTTGTTATATCTTTTACATTTTCTTTTTCTTACGTCTTGTTACATCTTTTGTCGTTTTCGTCTTGTTACACCTTATACAGAGTTTTCATCATGTTACATTTTGTTATGTAACTTTCATCTTGTTACATTGTTTTTTAAACTGTTTGTCTTGTTATCTCCTGTTACATCTTTTGTCATTTTTGTCTTGTTACGTCATTTTCATCTTGATACATTTTATTTGCAGTTGTCACATCTTTTTTGTCCTCTTGCGTTGTTTTTCTCCCGTTTTCTCTGTCATGCATGATATGCACTGATGGATACACGTAGCAATTGTTGTTTCTGTGTTATTCTCAACCATTTAGGTTGAAATTGGTCTTCATATTGGGAAGGTGGAGAAAATGATGCAAAATGAAAATAATAATTCCCTTCAAATGCATTAAAACTAGAGTATCAAGCCTGTTCTGCAGATGTAAGAAAGTACAGATATAATGTTGGGAGTAAAAGTATATACTCAAGCAGACCTTTCAGGTACCTGTAGTTTACTTAAGTAACAAAGTATTTAAGTAAAAACACACATTATTCCTCCTCTATGGGAATATGATTTTTAAGTTTAACACAGGAACTTTAAAAGTATTCCAGCAGTGATTTGTTTCTTAATAAATGTAAAGAAAACAACCACCGTTGGAATTTAAACTCACCAGACCAGATTTAGTGCTCACAGATTTGTTTTTCTCCTCTCTAAAGAGTTTTTTTTTCATTGCAGTTCATTACTACGCTCCAATTTCTGCTGCATATTTCTCATTTTTCAGTCCCGCAGACCTTCATCCTGAGGCTAAAAATGATCCATCCTCCTCTGTGCTTCTTATTTTTTTAATTTCTTCCTCGGCTCGTTCTGAAAGTGGTTTTAAAAAGTGGGTTTCATATGAGGTTTGAAGCCCAGGTCCTGTTATACAGGGACTTCCTTAATTGCACCGTAAAAAATCACACTCGTATTCACAGGGGAGACGTAATGAGCCCCACTGGCACACTGGTCTAATTTTACTTTCCTCAAAGCTTTGAGTTTGAACCGGGAAAACTCTTCCCAAACGTCCTCTGTAGACGCCAGGTTTCACTGAAGTAGGTGAAGAAGAAAAGATCACACGCTTGAAAAATAAATAAATAAAGTTACATCATATGGGATTAATAAACCGCCATGGGAGCGCCGTCTTTCACCAGCGTGCGCACGAGTCGTTGCTGTACAAATCAGACGAGGCAGATTTGCACGGGATTAGAATCACCGGCGATCTCCTCCAATTATTCCAAATCCTGGACGTCCCCGCGAGACGTCAGTCCCGAGGGAGACGGGCTTTGGTCTTCGTTCTTATGTGCGGATCGAACGAGGCTTTGAAGTGGAGCCCACCAGGCGTCTTTTACTACGAATGTTTCTGTCCCCAAAACAGGGAAATAAGCTTCAACGCTGCCGGGATGTCCTTTTAAGACACACAGACGGATGTTTCTGTCCCTTTAAGGCACATACGCATTCATCTATGTCCCTTTGAAACACATAAATTAATGCATGCGTCTCTTTAAGACACATGGATGAATGTTATGTGTCCCTTCAGGACCCAGATGGACACATGAGTCCTTTAAAGACACATAGACGAACATTAATTCACTTTATTCATTATTATTTACAAATTGTATCAGTGAATTATTTTGAGTATTTGTGAATTTCACTCAATGAGTTTTATTTTTAATATTCCATTATTTTATAAATATTTCGTGTGGAAATGACCTCACTGTGCTGAACCTCCTGTAGTCCCTCCCTCCTCCCCCTCAGAGCTGTGTGGGAAAATGCTGCTGCTGCTATATTATATTATATTATTTCATCTTGTTACATCTTTTGTCATTTTCGACTTGTTGTCAGTGTTGTTACATCTATTATGTTGTTTTTTGTGACTACTTGTCTTTTTCATCTGTTACAACTTGTTGCATCTTTTATTTTGTCGTGTAATTTTGTCTTATGTTGTTTTTAAATATATTTTCATCATCGTTTTCTTTTTGTTACAAATTGTTACATTGCGTCTTGTTACGTCCTGTTACATCATTTACGTCATTTTCGACTTATGTCTTTTACATTCTTTTTATCTTTTTACATTTTGTTATGAAACTTTTGCCTTATTACATTTTAAAAATGTTGCTTCTTTTTTTAATATCTTGTATCTTGTTCAAGTTTTTTACACATTTTTTGTCGTTACTTTGCTTTTCCGTTTCGTCTTCTTATACCTTTTGTTGTTCCGTTACATTGTTTTCATCCAGTTTCATCTTTTAAATTGTTTTACATTTTGTGATGTAATTTTCATCTTGTTCATTTTTAAAAAAAATTTTGCTACTTATTAGATATTTTCTTTTTGTAACAACTTGTTTTCATCTTGTTACGACATCTTTTACGTTGCGTGGGAAAATGCTGTTGCTCTATTTTGTTATTTTCTTTGTAAATTGAGCCATTTATGTTGTAACCTTTGGTGCATATTGTTTACTGTTACATCACAAAGCTGATTTTCTGATATTTTGACCACTAATATTAGTTTTATAGACGATTTTAGTTTCACTTTCTTGGCGGGATTCGGATTAAGGCAGTCTGCTCTGTGTCATGTGATCAAAGCTGTGCAACATGTGTCTCTAAATGTAAACACTGTTATTTTACATGTTTAGGATCAGAAGTGCAGAAGGACAAGACCAGAAGGCATTTAACATGTTTTAATGTCTTCTGCAGGAGCAAATAAATGCTGGAAAAGTCCCTGAGTCGTCTTCATTCATGCCCCATCCACACACCTGTTACATATGTGTCCCTTTCAGACACACAGACAAACACTTGTGTGCTCTTAGTGTTTGGTGTCTGGACTTTCTGTCCCTGTTGCCTTGAAATCAGCTTCATACGTGCGTGTCTGAGCCTCGGGGAGCTTCGTGAGGGCGTGTTTGCGCTCTATCCGTCTTCTCTTTCACTCTGGAGTTATAATAAGCAGCTCCGGTTCTCTCTGAAATGAAAGAAATTAGTTTTTGTCGTCATCGTGTTTCTGAAAACCTTATGAAACAAATGTGCTCATTATGAGATCCTTTTCTTCCATTAGATTGTCTGCAGAGGGAAACACAAAGTAATGCACTCTTAATGCTCATCATTCATCTCAGGGAAAAGTTCTGGAACATTAAAAAACAAAACTGGAGGCGAAACAGTGACGGATGTGACGACAAAACTTCACTGACCTCATAAAGTCTGGGGGCATTTTTCATTCCCAGAGTGTCCCCGTGGACACACATTTACATGAAGACATTTATTGTCCCCAGAGGACGAATCTGACTTCTCATGTAGTGCCAACGGTCGATCAAATTCATTTCTGTTTAGGGCTAAAAACCTCTAAAACTAAATGACAAAAATAAAGTCAACATAGCAGACTTACATGCTAATAGAGACACTGTAACATTGAGCATTATACAAGCTATGATAGCACGTTAGCAAGTTCCCAAATGTAGCTGACATGCTTACCTTACCATGCCACTATTAAACCACAGTCAGACCTATAGTATGGCCCATAAATGCTAACACCTGATGCTAACATAAACCATATAAGAATTTCTAGATTTATTTTCTGCCCAAGTTAGATTTAAGCTCAAGGCACAGTTGATTATGCTAACAAATGATAGCATGCTAATGGTGGGTTCAGTTGTGCTCAGGTGAGGTGCATGCTAATGTTCTAATTGTTTATAATGTAGCTTCTGTCAAAACATTGATTGATGGCTCTATGTTATGTGTATGTTAGCATGCTAATTTTTGGGGGTAAATCAAAGCAATCAAAGAGTGCAGCTGCCATACTTGTAATATACATAAACCTAGACAGTGAGTTGTCGCTCAGCCTTCCTTCCAATACAGTATTTCCTAGTGGCCATTTAGCATGTTAGGGTTAGAGATCTTAATCATAGCCAAGCCTGTATTATTCTAAACATTACATGCTATATTTATGATTTACTAATGTTAGCACTGTCTTGGTTAGCATTAAGTCCATAGCACAGTTGAACTTAAGTATAACTGCATGACGCTAACATAAACATTTTAATGAGCCAAACATTTGAAGTATTATCAGGCTGAAGGCAGAATTGAGCTAAAGCACAGTTAAGCTCAAGTATAGCTAACAAATGCTAACACATGATTTTAACATATGTTAGCATGCTAATGTAAGGCTCAGCAGTACTTTGACTTTAACACTAGCTGCAAAATGTGACATGGTACACTTTAGGTCACTGATCTTTTAGTTTGATGTCTCAGCAGGACGTTCAGAGCTCTTTGTCGGTCGCATAGAAGGTCTGAAACGGTCCTAAATCAAAAATACAAATGACTCCACAAACAAGCAAACAAAGGAACAATATGTCACGTTTGTGAGGCAGCCTGTTCATCAGGCAGATGGATGAGAGGAGCGTGACCTCTGCTGAGAGGGAGGGAGGTCGACCGCAGCCTTCGAAGTCACTGATGCTTATCAGTGTGTGTGTGTGTGTGCAGATATCGAGGCACAAAATATTTATAATAACTGAACAAGCGGACAGGTTTTAATGCTCTGTTCCTGGGAGGAAAAACAAACTGCACGGCTGCAGATGAACGCTGCCTTCAGGGCATGAAAACAACGTATCAGAATCGTCGACTAAGCAAAGAGAAGTGCGAGACTTCAGAGGACAGAAGAGATGGAAAATGAAAGAATTATAAAGCGGGATAACGACCACCACCCTCAGAGACTTTTGGCACAGATCGTGGAGGAGACGATCGAAGAATCATAAACTGAGATAATTTGATGGTCCGCTCGGTGAGGCTCAGAAAGACGAGACAGATGTCGAAAAGGAAAATGAAACCTTAATCGTTTGAGTGTAGAAAGAGTGAGAAGAGATGGATGAGGCGCCACAGTGTCCCTCCATAATGATGAGCTCAGATTAGTTATTGGCCTTTTATTAAAACTCGTACATCAGCCGTCAGTCTGATCAGATTCACATCAAGCTGCTGGATATTTTAGTTTTCTTCCCCACAAGACTTTTACTTCCATTTGTCATTAATTCAGTGTGAAAAGAGTTAAACTTTTTAAAAGAGGCCTGAAGTTGTGGAGGGAGCCTTTAATTAACCAAACAGACTGAAACTGCAGCATTAAACAGGCACAGTCACAATAATCCAGACCTACATTTTCACAATGACTTCATTCATCAGTATGTACACACGTTCAAAACAGGATCTGGTCTTTGTCCAGCCTGTGTCTCTAATATAAGATGTTGATAATTTCCTCATACTTCTTATATTCGGCTCCTGAGAAATGGCCTTTGTCTCGTCTCAGCCCGAGACTTATTTCAGCCCAGTTTAAGGTCTTAAAATTTTCTTTTTTGTGTCACTGCACTGATCTTAAATAATCACAGCGTTGAATTTGGCTCAGCGGTCAAAATAAAGTCCTGTTGGTCCACACGGTCGTCAAAGAGAAACCTCTGAGCTCAGCAAAAGATCTCCTGCTTTTCTTTTGTTCTGCTCCTTTTTTCTCCTAAGCGGGGGTTTAAGTAGAAACAGACGAGACTTCAGTGAGCTCAAAATAAGAACTGCATTTATTTCTCATGAGACAAAAGATGATTGTGAGAAATAAATTGTCCTTTGGGTACACAGAAGAACATTTTGAAGTTATTCAGTACAAAAACTCTGCAAGAATAAAGTGTCAATTTTCTTCCAGGCATATTGAATACACTGAAATATTAAATTGCAGAAGACCTTAAGCAATTTCTCTGTTAAAATCTGTTGGTGCTCTGTTTTCTGCAAGTTTTCATGGGATGGCATCATTCCAAGAGCTCCACTCAAAGCTCAGACTTTGAGAAAAATAAAGGTTTTTAACATGCACTGACTTTTTCTACATCTGCTGTCTGGAAATAAATACTTTACATTAATTTATATGTTTTAAATGTTAAACAGAATATAGCTTATTTAACTAGCGATTAGACCGGCAAATTATATTCAGTCTAAACGCGGCTCAATTATGATTTTTGAAGCGTAAATACAATCGCTATGGTCACATGACCTTAGCGTCATCACCATTAAGTGACTACCACTGGAGACTCATTTAGCCACTGGTTAGAAACCACCTTTTTAAACAGATTTGATATATTGAAACCAGACTAAAGTCCCTTTTACACTGGACAAAAAACCCACTAGCATCTGGCTTTTGTCTTCAGTGGGAAAGGGTACTGTCAGCATTCACTCCCACACCAAATGACAATAAAAGTCCCATTATTTTGTTATTTAAAAGCTTTTATAATGAAACAACAAAATTAGGAAATGTTGGGTTTTACTCAGCGGTAACATAATGTGACAATAATCAGCTGAAAGTGAAAATGAAACAGTAAAATAAAGCAGAAACCTGAAAGTACAAACAGCGATGCAGGAAAGAAACTAAACCTCAAACCACAGAGGTTCAGTTAGAAGCTACAGAAGTACTGTGAGCTGAACACAGACACTTTTAAAAAACCTCTTTCACTCTGCTCACCTGCACAGGTTTGAATCGAGTCTCCACTTTCCAGCCCACATCAGCAAAAAACTAGTCAACTGGCAATGGAAAAAGGATCAATTGCCTATTTTTAGTGAGTTTAAAACACACACATTCACGGGCTTATTTTGGTGTAAAAACTGTATATTACTGAGCTAAATGCTAACTATTCTGATGTCTAGCAGGTAAGTTTAGTGTTAGCATGCTAACATTTGCTAATTAGCACTCGACACACAGTACAGCTGAAGTTGAAACTAAAGAACTGGACACATTAAAATGTTGACCTGATGAGTCAGAAGAAGTTACTAGAATTCATCCTGAGGGGAACATTAAACTACATTTCTTCACAATCCATCCAGTGGTCGTTGAGATACTTCAGATCGAAGTGAAGACTCAGAGCAGACGTATCCAGTTGCTGTTTGTCCTCAGAACACGCTCCTAATCCACCAATCAGCAGCCGCGTCGCATGTGATTGACAGGCGGAGAGGTCTGACTCGTCTCTGAGACGGCTGCCGAGGTTTCTTGATTTGACAGTAATCATCAGCAGGGCGGGGAGTCCTCAGCGGGGCGACGGGGTGAATATGGGGTCTGACAGAAATCTTGAATGAAATAAGGAGCCTTGGGGTGTTGCCACGGAAACCTGAAGCCGCTGTGACATCCCGCCATGATGTTGTGAAGGCAGTTATCTGAAACTCTGCGGAGGACAGTGAAATACCCACAGGACTTTCTTTTGCAGTTCATTTTATTTTACACTTTCTGGAAGTTTTACTGTTGAAAAGTTCGACTCTCTTTCATCTCTGTTCTTTCTTGTTTTCCTGAACAGAAAAGACCAGCGGCTGGTTTCATTTTGTGGC
>JAJHUR010076568.1:0-17202 GCA_027495735.1 Lutjanus campechanus | reverse complement strand
GTATTTTTTTTTTTTTTTTTTACACAAGTATTTGTACTTAAACTTGAGTGAAGTGTGTGTGTACTTTTGGTACACAGGTAGAGACATAGAGGGAAACTGAGGTTGGAGAGAGAATGGCAGCCCCAGTGACCATCCAGTGTTTGTCTGTGACAAATTGTCCTTCACCATCCTTCATTCTGAACTGTCAAAGACTGCACTGTTCACACTCGATGCATCATGGTCCGGAAACAAGGTATATGTGATCTTGACAGCTGCGGCAGCAGCAGCTGCGGGTGATGATCACACCTTCAATTCCTGAGTGCCACTGACATGTTTATGACCACACACATACACGGATATACAGTACTACACGTATGCTGCACAACAACTTGTGCACACACACACACACTCACTCTCAGCAAATGCACACAGAATCTAAAGCTTTTTTTTTATCCAAGCTTTATACCACTCCACACTTCTGATGCTCATAGGCCCAGCTGGGAGAGGCAGATAAGACTGGTTTTGGGTACAGAGGGTTAGGGAGCTACTCAGGGACACAGCATAGCTTTTTCAGGAATATTCCTATTGATTTTTAGGCATAGCCAAAGCAGAAATAGCTATGTCTTACTCTAAAAATGTTTCACTTGCTGCTCTGCAACAGTTAGAGGATAAAAGATTGAAAAGAGAGACTGTAAAATCCATCAAGCCAAGAGATTCCAAGTAAAGCTACCCTCCTACAGAGTCAAAGTTCAACCAGAGCTCTGAGAGGGCTTTCCCCTCCCTGTTCATGCTCATACTGTTCATACTGTCTGGCTAACCAAGCCACAGCCAGCCCATACCGAGAACAGTGCCTCTTGAGAGCTGGAGAGAATACACACACAATTATTAGCCTTCAAGTTTCCTTTACTAGAGAACGCACGGGCCGTGAACCCTTTTTCTTTGCTTTTATCGCTTTGGTTTATCCCTCCATTGAGGCATGAATAAAAAGGGATGTTCTCCTCCATGTGAACAGTTAATGAAGTGAGGGAGTTGTTAAGGTATGCAGGGTTGAGATAATAACAGCAAAAGTAAAGTCAGGGTGTCATGAGAGGGAGCAAGAAAGAAAGAGAACAAGGCGGGAAGGAGAGGCACTAGAGGGAGACAGGAATGGAGACTGACATCAAACAGATTGGACAATAATCCACAAATAGATGTAGTGGAAGATTTTTCAATATCTTTGCTCAAGCAGAAAACACAACTTGTAGTGACACCCATGAAATGATTCGCTTGCAAAATGGAATCATAGGAACATCTTGCGCTCGCGTGAAGGGAAGGAGACGAGAAATTTGCCCCGGCATGCACAAAACGTAGTGAAATCACGCCGTTAGACACGCACGGCAGAGGTACAATGGCTGTTCTGCAGTACCAGGTGTTGAGTGTAGCAGCTCGTGTTGAAAATATGTTTTAAATCCCAATCACTTTATAATAACTCAGAAATAACAAAGAAGATGGAGAGAAAGAGGGAGGCATGCTGGCCTGACTGCAGAAATCAAAGACAAAAAGTTACTCAATTGACTTAAGACTTGCTTAAGTTCTTAGGTCAGACCTGACTGCATTATAAATCTATGCAATGATTGTAAAAGAGGATGAAGTTGAGAAATTATTTCACAGCATTTCGTAAGGATTGACCTGCGGGTAAAACACAAGGGGGCCTGAAGCAAGCATGTGTGTGTGCATGTGTGTGTGTATCTATGCGTGCCCTTGAGTGTACGTATGTATGTGTGAGTATGTGATAGAGAGAGTAAAAAAGAGAAAGAATAAGAACAGTGCTCTTCCAGCCTCAGGCTATATCTGCACCTCTCCTAGGCATGGAAAAACACAGGAAAATTTGGAAAAAATATGAAAAAAAATAGAGAAAGAGCAAGTAAAACCCAAATGTAATGATGAAACGGGACTATAATATAACAAATCTGTTCATACACAAGAGAATGTGTGAGAGCACTTTTTAAAAAAAAAGCAATATGTGAAATATGTAGGCCCTAATTGATATTAGGGTCTGACCAAGGCTATTTTTTTGGCTTTTCTTTTAGGCTCTTTCAAACTAAGAGTACTTAAAGGTAGGTTCACACCAGCCTTGTTTAGTTCAGTTGAACTGAACCCTGGAGCATTTAGTCTGGTTCATTTGGGATTGTGTGAACACCAGAACTGAATTGAGTTGCGGACCAAACAACCGCTCTCTGCTCTGCCTTAAAGGGGTGGTACCAGATCACTGTCAAGTGAACTCTGGAATGGTTCATTTCTGAAGTGACTACCATATGAACCAATCGCAGAGGCGCATCAGTCTGAGTGTCATTTTACTGGCTAAAAAACATTTTCCCTTCCTGTTTTGGACGATGAATAAAGAGCTGAATGAAGACCGTGTTTTTGCACATAGTGAAACTGCTGACATTTCCCACAGATTAGATTTGATGGTATGAAAACTGCCCAACATATTTGTCTTTCCCCAAATGAAACATTACAGTTTGATCTCTGACCCCGTCTGGCACTTCATCTCTCTCTATCTCTACTGCTCCATGTGTAAGAGAAAAAAGCCACAAGGATAAACTTCTGGTATGTGTGCTACTCTGATTTACGCTGGCCTGTAAAAATGCCAGCCACTTTAGTGGCCCTCTTTCACCACTGTCCTCCACCTCACAGATTCTCCATCTTCTGCTAAGCAGGGGAAAATGGGAGAAAAGTGGGAGAATAGGTTGGAAAGGCTGGTGGTAATGGGGATGGGGGGGGTTCTGTGTGCGTAACAGTGAGAGAGAAGTGTTGGAGAGGGGAGAGCGTATGATGTTCCAGCTGCAGCCATAAGCCTGTTCAAGGACACAGTGTCTTTTACACGCACACACACACACACACACACACACTGTAACATCCACCGTCTCAGATCTACCTCCCAGGGAAATTAATCACTGTTACAAATAATATAAGTTAAATACATTTCTAAATACCCAAGGGACTAAATGAGAATATTAGCAATGGTGGAATTTATGATTGATCAAACAGCAAAGCCCAGAGTCTCTGATCTATATGACCTTTATCAAGGTTTATCACACCAGACATTTATAATCCAGATTCGAGAAAGACTGCCAAGAATTGGATACAGATTTCTATGGAAGCTGATCACAGGATGCAGGCGAAGGAAAGTGAATCAAAGCAGCCTGGAGACAATGAGTATTTCAGCGTGATAACAGCTAGATGTATGCATTAAGCAACATGCAGGTCGCAGGTCACTGAGACACATGTCCAGAGTGATAAATCACATAAAGACAGTCTATGAATTTATCACAGTGATTCCAATTGGGCGTGAATTGAAATGATGGCTTCATTTATTGTCAGTGACGCCGAGTGTTTAAGGATCTGAGATTACATTCAACAATGTCAGGAGCACCATCAAGCTATTGTTTGTCTGTCATGTGTTGAGCCTGCATGATGTGACAACACAAGGGGAGCCTTTGTGAGCATGAGTGTGTGTGGGGCGTACAGCATAAACAATGGGTTGGGGTAACCTGGATTAATGCATCATTTGGACACGAGGGCACAGCCGGAGAGCAAGCCAGATTAACCAGGACAATAGAGGATGGGGTGGGGAGTGACAGAAAAAGAGAGAGAGATAGGGAGAGAAACAAAGAGAGGGAGCTAGAAGGACCAAGAGTGAGCGTGAAAGAGGTAGAAGTGGGAGAAATAGAGGGTAAAGAGGCAAGGACGAAAGGAAATAAAAAGGGGCAGCACAGATAAACCCTTTTTACACCAAATTAACCGTGTATAGTATGTGGGTTCTTATAATGTGACTAAACCCACCGAAAAATAGACAATTGACCCTTTTCCCATTGCCAGTGCGATAAGTTTGCCTTTTTGTTTTTTTCTGATGTACGCTAGAAAGCCGAGACTCAGCTCATGTCTGTGCAGAGAGAAAAAGGGTTGTAAGTCTCTGTGTTCAGCTCTCAGTACTTTTGTAGCTTCCAACTGAATCTCTTAGTCTGAAGTTTGGTTTCTCCCCTGTGTCGTGGTTTGTACTTTTTTTTGTCTGCCTCATTATTCTGTTTTATGTTAGCTTAGGAGTCATTCTGATTTTTTTTTGTTTAAAATCACATTACATAATCACCATCAGTAAACAGCAGGACCTACTCAGCTCTCACTGCCAGAGATGGAGACTGTTTTCCGGGGGGATGTGCTACAAAGAGTTGGTAGGGAAGATTTTTCTCATGCAAGTTGTCAAAAACTCTACATACTGCCACATTACTGTGGTTTGTTCTTATAACATAGCTGTGTTTTAACTGAGGATTCCCAGTGAATTGCAGCAATATTCTAGAAATCTACTGAGGTCTATGCAGAATAACAAGATAATGAGGGACCTTCATTTCTAAGCATTCATATGAAATTACATTTCCACCGTTTTATAGCAGCTTGACTATAGACTTCATCAGCACTTCATCAGTTAATACACACCTTTGAGAAGGTGCAAACTCTGCTGTGCTCAGCTGACACACTGAGTCAAGCCAAGCAGCACGTTATTTTCTTGATTAGTTGTTTGGGCCATAAAATGTAAGAAAATGGGGAAAAAAATGTTGATCACTGCTTCCCAAAGCCCAAGCGGACATCCTCAAATGCCTTGTTGCATCCAAAACCCAAAAAGATATTCAGTTTACTGTCATAGAAGACTAAAGAATCCAGAAAATATAATCAATTATCAAAATAGTTGCTTTAATAGTCAGTTAATAATTGGTTAATCGTGGCAGCTCTACTGTCCGATGAAGACAATAGCCAGATGTTAGCGGCTGTTGGTAGGTTTTTGTATAATGTATAAGGGGCTGAGAAACAGAGCATCCAAAGAGAGGTGGCTGTTCTGTAGCCAAATGCATATGGAAAGTCATGCTGGGAGAGAAAAAGACAGATGAAAAGGGTGATAAAGAGACAAGAGGAAAAGAAATAGAGAGAGCAAAAGGCCAAATGAGGGATGGATATGAGAAGGAGAGGGTACATGTACCAGAGAAATTGGCAGATTGACAGAAAAGCTGTGAGTGAAGATGGCAGAGAGGAAGAAAAAACACTTTGACCTTGGGCTGTAGGATTCTGTGACTCCACACACACAATTATACAAACAGTAGCAGAAACACACACAAGGACAGAGTAAAAAAGCACTATTTCCAAATGCCTGCTAATATGTTTGGATAGATAAGTGTTTCATTAATGTTATTGTGGTTGTCGTGCAGCCAGCTGGTTGACTGTGTGCTTTGTCTGCTCCAATAAAAGCCAAGTGAGTGTGAGTGTTTGTGGAGAGAGTGCGAGAGTGTTTTTGTGGTTGCTTCTTAAGCCTGTGCACAATTGAAACAGGAAAACACATCTCACCAAAATAAACACACGTCCACACCAGACAAAAAAGTTCACCTCACAGTCCATTTCAACTGGAGGCAGAGGACAAAGCAGGCTGGCACAGGAAAGCCCACACACAAACACACACAAAAACAGTGAATTCACTAGCTGCCCCCTTTTTTTCCCCCCCATCACAGTCACAAAACTGCACGCTTGCAAATGCAGCATTTCTCAGGGTCAATAGATCCATTATCATTTAAATCTTGCAGTGGCAGTCTAATTCAAAAAGTCACATTAACAAACTCACACACACACAAACACGCACTCACAAAACAAATAAACATTTGTATGCTTGGACTCTCATCAACTTTGGCACACACACACACACACACACACACACACACACACACACACACACACACACACAGAACTGTTCTTTTGTCACGCTGTACGACTGATGTTCCCAAGGCTTCAGCTCCCTCAAGGCCAACTCACACAACAGTCAATCCCCCCGCCGCATCACAGCCGCCCCTCTGAAGTGACAAGTCCACCCACCCCCCACCCTTCTCCTGCTTTAATGGGACTTCAAGAGCACGGAGGCACAAAAGACTTACACATACACACACATTTCCTCGAAATCTCAAAGCCCCACACCACCAGATTGCCCGGCTACAGACATCAAACTGACCTCCCGTCACACGTCACTCCAGCACCCCTGCTCTGCTCGTGTTGCCAGTCATTAACCACCTGCCCTGCCCATCACCCATAGCAACACCACATACCCCACTGTCCAACGCTCTCTGTCATCGCATCCCATCATCCCTGTCCGTCTCTCCTGTCAGCTCACTGGCATCCTCTCTTGAGATTTCCGTCTCTCAGGAGGTAGAAACTCATCACCTGATTCAGTATATATATGTGTGTATGTGTAAGTGGATATCTGCCTGTACTGTATGGCATGTAGTTGCTCATTACAAGCAGTGGCTTGTAAAATGGGGCCAAACCTCGAAGAGGTCCTGGGAGCAGGTCCCATGGCTTTCCCAGCAAAATAAGGAATTTAATGTACTAGAAATAATGTCAATCTAACTCCAGTCTGAGTTAAATCGGCTTTACCTGTGAACAGATGCTTAATAAGCACTACGCTTTGGTGAAATACCTGAAGCTGGATTGACCTTGGGTTTTGTTTCTGGTTGTCATACTTAATAAACATGGAATCTCTTCAGAAGACACATGCAAATATCACATATATTGTATAAAAAGTTTATTATATACTTTCTATGTATAGATGTCATTTCATTATTGCCTTATTATTCAGTTTGCTGTTCTTGCTGCCACAAAAACAGGGCCCAGACTCTCCCTCATCCATGTATAGACTCATAAACATAATCCCTCTCAATCTCAGTGTCTGCAGAAACCCTTTCAGTGGTGTGTTGAGTATACGTCAGTGTTTTTTGTGTCTTTGAGAGAATAGTGGAGTGTGTGTACCACATACTGTACAGTACTCCTTCAGTATCTGCTTTTACAGTTTCCCAAGCTTCAAGTCATCAGTGACGCTCTCTCTTAGACTGAGGGCCCTATTTATAATACAAGAGGTTTTGGGAACACCAACGGTGCAGGCATCTCTCTCTTTCTATAAGCAGTATATAGTACAGAGATCGCAGGGTGTGGTGATTCATAAATATGCTCTCAGACATTCACATCACTGGTATTATCATTCTGAAACAGCTGAACCAATCACAGTGAAGCATGACAACACCTCAACAAATGCAGACTCGACCTATCCAGGAAATTATGTCTGGATGGTGCAGAGCAGCACAATGTGAACACACGGCACCATAAAACGTGCAGTGAGAGGCAGGGGGATTTTTTGTTAGCAGTTAATTAGCACAATAATGCATACACATCATAGAAATAGTCTGGTGAAGCACTCCAACACTATTTCAGCCATATCTCTGTATTTCACATGGCAAATGTCCACATCATATCTTTAAATGTGTTGTGTTTGCTTCATGATGCATTTCAAGAATAATATATATAAACTATGCAGCCATTCATTGCTTTCTTCATGTTCAATATTTTATTTTAGCCTTTTATTACTTAACATACTTTTTATTTTTGTTATGCAGCATCCTGACTGAGGTTTTTCACTCAGTGGTATTTGTATAACTGGTGTGACAATAAACATCTTGAACAAAACTTGAATAACTGTGTAGAGGTGTGTGTGGTTATTTTGTAGTAGGCTGCATGAATGGCACTACACTCTGGTGTGGCAATTAGTGACTGCAGATATATTAACATATGCTGCCTTCATGTGGCTGCAGGGATTTAATAAACTAAGAATGAATGTTTTCATACAGTATAAAGCAACCATCAACAACAGATTCTGCATGAATCACCTATTTTAATTTCTGGATCAATTTTTATGTTGATTATCATTTTGAAGCATCTACTGGTTAAAGTTAAAGTTGACATTTTAAGCATTATTGGCTTATTATTCAGTTTGCTGTTCTTGCCACCACAGAAATAGCTCCCAGACTCTCCTTCATCCATTCTCCGCTTTGCTACAAGTGACCTCTGCATTTTAATCAAACCCAACTTCTCTCTTGCTCTTTGACACTGATGCCAAAAGCTAGCCTTCCAACCTTTCTGGCCTCTCTGAACTGCCAGCACCCCTTAATTCTGCCAATTCCACACACACACACACACACACACACACACACACACACACACACACACACACACATACACATACACATACATACACACTCTGACTGACACTTCCACTCAGCCCATACTAGCGAGAAATCCTAGAGCAGTGTTTAAACGCTTGGTCAAGCCCTGTCTGAGTGTGGTGCTACGGGCTTGACAGGAATCAACTTCACTGGGGCTCCGCAGTTCTGTACACACACACACACACACACACACACACACACACATCCCCACCCCCTTCAACCAGCACTGGCAGCCCTGATCTAGGCCAAGAAAACAAATCCGCGACAAGAGGATTCGCCCCTATCAAACTGCAGTCTAATGATGAAGAATCCTCATTGGGTGGAGTGCATTAAAAGGATGATGTGTCAATCAGCCACCACAAGTCACAAAAAAAAAAAAAAAAAAAAAAAAAAAAAAAAAGTGTGTTCTTGAAGTAATTCTGTGTATTTGATATGATGGATAGTCTGCAGGAGCATCTCATACTACAGTATATATGCTGCACATGTGGATCAGTAGTCCATTGTGGGGAGTTTACTGTTCAGAGTCATGACCTGAAATGATCTACGGTACTAAGCTGTATTCACCCCTTCTTCACCCGTACCAAAGCCTTCCTATGCACCTCACTGATCCCTGCTGCCTGGGGCCATACTGTGCCTGCCTGTCTGTCTGTCTGTTTATGTGCCTGTGTGTGGGTGTATGTGTGCATGCATTGTCGACGCATTACAGACGCATGTGTGTATTGTGTGTGCATGCATATGTCAATCCCCAGGTGTGCTTGTACAACCACTTGAGCGTGTGCGTGCATGAGCATGTCAGTTTGAGGAGCACCCAGGGACCACTCAGGAAGAAGCGCCCGAGGCACGCATGCTCCAGACCCAGCCTAAAGCGGAGCAGAGCTAAGGTTTGCACGACTGTCGAGTCCCCATGCTGAGCAGCATCCACCCTTAAGAAGCCCTGGTTAACTCACACACAGGTCAGACGCACAACACAAAGAGCATGTTGATCAAAGCATTTAACTCTAGCTGAACCTGGTTCAGTCAGAGTGATGTTTTAAACATAAAGCTGTCTTCCTTAGGGAGAGGGCAGGGGTGCTGGTGGAGGAGCATCTCGGTGCATCTCCCTCTTTGTGTGTTTTAACCCTTATTTCTCTCTGTTGCCTTCTGTCTTTCATTCTCCCAATAGAAAACATACATCCTGCATGTATTTAATCTATGGGCACAACCAGATGATGCCAAATTTTAGGCAGATGTTATTACAAGTGCAATAAACAAATATTTGGGATTAAAGAAGAAAACCTAATCTTTTTACATATGTTAAACCAAACACAAATAATGAAACAGGCTCTGTTGTGTGTATACTAAAGGAATGGTTTGACTTTTTGGGAAATCTGCTAACTAGGTTATATGGGAAGATCGATATCATCCTTTTGTCTGTCGGGTAAACATGAAGCTACTGCCAGCTGCTGGTTAGCTTAGCTTAGCAAAAATACTGGAAACAGGTGGAAACAGTTAACCGAGCTACTAGCTGCAGCCTTATATTTACAGTTCAGATGTGAGTCACAGGGGTGCAAGGTAGTTACGACAGGCCAGCTATTATGAGGGACCCTAGTGCACGCTAGTTATATGAAGCACTTGCACACACAGACACACCATTAGGCTTATATACAACCACTTGTCAGTCTTGATGGATTTTGCACCTAAAAGTGTCGTCACATAATGAAATAAAAACGCTGGGCAACATCAATATAAATACTACCCAGCAATCATTATTGCATGTCTGTATATGAAAAAAAAACAAAGAAAATAAGAAATTATTAATTTAATTGATTATTTGTTTTAGCTTATTTATAGTTCCTGTAGAATTACCATACAATTTTGTTACAGATTGATACTCTTTTACTAAAAAATGAAAGCCTTTTCAAGGGCATGTATAGCAAATGGCAACATTTTTAATTTATTGAGTTCCTCTTTAAACACAGGTGTATTTCCGAGGTGGCAATCTGAATCATTTGTAAAAGCCATTGTTGTTGGAGGGACTGATCTCTTTCAGCTCAACCCCACAGGTCCTAGTGCAACCGCACTGCCTGCACTGTCTAAATTTATGCCCCTGGTGTGTCATATCAATCTTCTCATCTAATGTAAGGCAAAACAGCGAACAAGCACATTTTCCAAAATGGTCAAACTGTTCCTTTAAAGTCCTTTAGATGCTATAAGCCATGAACAAAGATCCATACAATTTAAAATGTAGCTTGTACCATACAGTTATACAGTTACAGTTATGCAGTTATTTCTGGGAGCTCACTCTACATACTTATGACCTTTACCTTTGTTATCTGACATGTGCACAGTGATGAGTCTGGTCACATGAGAGAGCATGTTTGGCCTTTACCTAACGCTGCTCTCTGTGTTTCACCCAATCACATCGTTCACTGGCTCTCTTACAACGATAGGCCTCCCGTAACACATCCAGGAAGACAACACACACAGGTCTGTGACATATTAATGAGTTATCACAGCTGACAGAAAGCGAGGGGGAAAGATGGAGGAAGATGAGGAGTGAGAGGGAGAGGAAGTGTGGTGGGGAGGAAGGGTGAAGCAGCGCTGCCTCTTTATAAAGGCAAATGCACCCCGGTCCCTATTGTCTGCCGGGCTGACAGGCAGCCATGGGGGGCCGAACGAGAGGGGGGAGCTCTCTCTGTCAAGTCAGGGATTCACCAGTAGCATGGGAGGTGGAAGAGAAATAGAAATACAGAAGCAGAGGTTGAAAGGGTAAGTAACATCCAACATGAGTGAGTGTGTGTCTTCGTGTGTGTGTGTGTGTGTGTGTGCATGCTCTGACAGTAAGTGATTCAGAGAGGAACAGTGATGACAGTAATGACTGTTCTCACAAAAAATGAATGGATGCTAGACTATTATTAGCACTCTGTCTGCAAGGGAGTTTGAATGTGCGTGTCTGAGCACATATGTGTGTATACGTGCAATGCATGTCACCCAAATTTGAGGCTGCCCTCACTCACCTCACTACCTGAGGTTGTACTCTACCTCTACCCCCTCCTTCACTCTCCACAGTGAGTAATGGGAGCCCACATCATCCCAGCACTGGCCCTGGCCTGAATATGCATGCACGTGCAGATGTGTATGTATAAATAAGAGATTAACTAAAACCAGAAACTAATAGTAGTCAAGAGTCACACAGAGAGTAAGAGAAAAAGCAGTTTCTGAACACTTGTTTCCCAGGAGAATCATCACACTGAGACAAGCCAGAGATTGTGAGCTCACCTTAGACTAACCTTTGCTGCATAACGGTCAAATAGTGCACCATCAGTCAGCCCTTTGTTCTATAAAACACCACAGATGACCACGCTCAATCTGGCCTGTTTGATTTAGCACTTCATGTAGTTTATTTGATCACCCAAACCATTTTTGGGCCATATTTTTAAACACTACAGCTGTTAAGGAAAACTGCTGGGCAATAAGCCGTTTAAAAATATGTAAAACTTTTACTCTGAGCATGTTCGTATAAGCACTCCACATAAACACTGCATTCCCCAATGAGCTATCAAAGGCTGTCTAGTAGTGAATGGAAAAAAAAATCAATAGAAAGCTTCTAACTTCTGGGTCACATTCAAAGTCTACTTCCTGGTTTCTTCTGACAGTAATTCTGTCTAAGCCTTCTTTATCCCCACCATATCTTGTTTTTTTTCCCCTTGGGATCCTTCACTGTGTCACAGCATGGTTGAATTTCCATTCACACCTCTTGGTGCACAGATTAAAATGCTGCACTTCAGTCTACAAAAATGCCTCCCAGTATGGAATCCCAGTTCAAGTGCAACAAATTTTAAGCAACTACTAAAGGGCAAACTGCAGCTTATTATTTATTATTATCCTTCACATTAAAGGCTGACCAATAGTGGATTTTTGGGGCTGATGCTGATTATGATATTATGGGGTAAAAAAAAAAAAAAAAGTCTGACATTGATATATTGGACAATATGGCAATTATCCCTTAAATGTGCTTATCAAATATTTGTGTCAAAGATAATGAAAAGAGGCAGGATATTTTACAATTTTAAAATATTGTCCAAAATGACATCAGTTTACACAAAACTTTCACAAAATACAATCTAAATTACAAAAAATTTGGGACACTGTGTCAAAAGTAAATAATTGCAGAATGCAATGATTTGCAATTACTTTCTGACCTATTCAGTTGGATACAGTACAAAGATGTTGTTCTGTATCCAATGTTCTATCAAGGGGAAAAAAAGGTTCCATGATGGTATATATTGGACAAAAAACAGTGATACTGACATACACCAGTATAGCTGAGCGAGCACGGAGAAATGATGAGCAAGTGACTATTTTGTGTGAAATTGACTAATTCAGGCAATGACACACCAAACATGATGCACATCTGAGTGCATATCTTTGTGCGTTCCTTTGTGGTTTGTGAGTTTGTGTGAATATACAAATGAGCGTGTTGTCATCCAGACCCAGAGGGATTGGTTAGATCACCCCGCTGTCTATCTGTCTGTATCTGTAATGTGTAATGGAAACCAGTGAATCATTGTGGGTAATTAGTTTCCTGTGTTGTCTGCAGTCTCACCCTTAAGGGAGCGGGGACAGGGGACTGAGGAGGGAAGGAGTTTATGAGCCCCTTGCCACCTTGCTGGCTGCTAATAATGAGGCATATATGGGACAGCAGGGTGACAGCAAGACAAAGAATCTCACCAAGATTGGCAGAGACCTTTCTGGATGAATCACTGTTTCAAATATAGACAGGCTGAATTGGGTAGAGAAAAGATATGGGTGGTTCACGACAAACGACCATTGGGGCTGAGAATGACAAATCATTTCCTCCAAAGAGAAAAGTCTATGAGACAGTGAGTTATTAAAGAAAACGTGTTGTGACGTCTCAGAACTGTCAGATTGTTGTGTTCTCAAAAGGCTTTCATATTTCCAAATTTCGAGGTTAAAAAAGGGACGGATTTTTTTAACTGACCTTTGTATAGACTGTATATCATAAATACATATAACGCGAATGTATATTACACAAAACTGCAAAACCTATTTTCAAACTGTAACCATTTTATTTTTAGCGGTAAACATATGAAGCAATTGTTCGATATTTGGGAAAATAAGCATATTAAGTTTTTCTAGTTTTCTGTGTTGTTGTTGAAAGCAAAGTGTCCGCTGGTTGCCTGGCAACTGGTCCCTGCCTGAAATAGTACAGCACATAACACCTGTAAAATGGCAAATTGGGTTTTTGGATTAAATAAATTAGATTTAATTAGCAGAGGTACTGATTGGTGGACTAGTACACTGATACACAGACCACAGTTATGACTACAAGCACTTAGGTTATTCCACAGATCTTACAGGCCATAAAAATAAATGGTATGGATCAGGCACATTTCCCCAGAAAAAAACGAGAGAAAGACTGCATGCATGAAAACAAAACGAAAAGCAGCCTCTAATTATTAAAGTAAAGCAAAGGGTCATGGGGTGGAAATGAACCAGTGCAGAGGACTGCTCACCTCCCTGTGGAGTGCATGCTCTACCAAGTGACCTACAGAGGCACCCAAAAGAAAACACTTGTACATCAATACAAGTATGCAATAAAAAAATCACCTGAAAGTTCACATTGCCTGACATCATTTAAAAGGAAGACTTGTATAGCCTACAGATAGAGGTTCAGTTCTCTAAATTAGAGCAAACAGCACGTGGAGTCGCGGGTGGATGATTTATGCATATGTGCAGACTCTGAGTAACTCAGAGCCCATCCATGCATTACTCCTTCTAAGAGAGCCAGACTGGTTGTTTTGCTAAGCTAAACAGCTAGACTCCCCGTGCGAAAATGATTAAGCATATTTCACACAATGTCAAACTATTCCTTTAAAAGGTGCTTGTCTAATCCTGATCTTGACCTGAATCATTCTGGATATATTCTCATCATTTAACAGCTAATTTGATCCCTGAACCAATCTCCCAAAACTTGATGTATTTTTTAAAAACATATGTACCTTTGTATCTGTGTCTCAGAGCAGCACAAAGACCAACCACAGTTAATGGGGTTCTTGCCCTACAACCGCCCCATATTGTACAATACAGACTCTCTCAATGTCAGCTTGTCAGTGAGCACTCTGAGGGCCTGACTCCATCCGACTCCCCAGCACACACAGGTCCTGCCACCAACATGACACACACACACGCAGCGTGCACACACGCACACATACCCATTCACAAGCCCCTGGCCCCTCACCCCCTTCCCACTCTTTCAGCGGCCTCTGACATAGATTGCCACGGTGACATCAGTCAGCCCCGTTGGCATGGTGACCCTCCCATCACCTAGTCAGGTCACCTTGGCTCGCCCCAGCACCCTACTGGGAGTGTTTTTTGTGTGAGTGTGTGTGTGTGTGTGTGAGCATGCTTATCTGGCACTTCTCCAAACCTCCTGGCACTGTGCCACCACCCTCCCACTACTTGACAGTCCGTCTGTCTTCTTTCTCCATTTCTTCTCCGTTACTCATCCTCTTTTGTTAGTCATCCTGAGCACTTTGTTTTTTCAATCTCTGCTTTGGCAACTCAAAAATCATGCAAGGAGAAAGTGCACATAAAATATTATATAGCCGAATGTGTGCATATGTGTGTTTTTGTGTGTATGTTTGCCAGGAGAATGTGCTGTGTTTGCATGTGGACTGGTTCTCGGTAAGGTTACATAACAATACAAAGGGCAGCCATCTGCTTCACCCCGGCCCCTGGGTTAGCAGTGAGGCTTAATCCACTATATTGTTTGTGTGTTTATGTGCATGCACGTGGGGTGCGTGTGTGGGTGTCCGCACACGTGTGAGTGCTTATAATCTGCCTGCGTTTTCATAGCACTCGAGTGGGCAAGTTGGTAATCTCGCCGGGCCAGGCCAGAGTGAGATTTAATCCTTGTAGATAAACTCCCTCTCTCTTTTTCTTTCATGGGTTATCTATCCATCTATTCTCTCTTGTCTTCTAGACTCACTTTCCTCTTTTCCCATATTTTTCCTTCGACTTACTTTAAATCTATCACAAGGAGTTTTTACTGGCGATGAAACAGTCTCAGTTAAATACTGACGCCTCTACATTAGCAAGAAGACTGGCTATTTCTATATAGTAAATGCCTGCCACTGGGTTGGATTTAAAGAAAAATCACAAAGTCACATCTCCCTCCAAAGACCTCTGTATTTATGTTCTAAATAATGGTCTTCATTCAGACTGGACATCCATGATCATGGTATTAATATTGCTGACACAATTTCAACTGATTGATATAAAATGAATCCCACAAATGTATAAATGTCAACAACAACATTTTGGTTCCAGCTTCCAAAATGAGAAAATTTTCTGTTTTGTTTTGTTTTTCTGCTCCCACCATTGCGATTTGAATATCTTTTGGTTTTGGACAGTTGGCAGAAGGTAGTGTTAGACTGTAGGTCAAGGTGCCATCACGGCTCCCAAGTGTGATGGCCATTTTTTGCTATTTTTTGACATGACAAGACCAAACGATTCATCACTATATCAAAACAATAACTGACAGATTAACTGATCGTGACAATAATCATTAGTTGCAGCCCTACGCTCTGATCTCTTCTGCCTTCCTGTGAAACCTGCACCATTCCCTCATGGGCCTTTGATGACATAATATTCCCATCAATTAGAGGCAGTCCCCCAGTGTAATGTGGCCTGGGGTTTCAAAGGCCCAATGAAATTTACAGTGGATGAGTGAATGAAGAGCATCATCAAAGCCAGGAGCAACAGGCTCACCTATCTCTCTTCTCGTCATCTTTCTTCGTCTCTCTCTGATCCCAACAGGATTACACTTCCTTGTCTTAGTACGCTTAGTACACGAGTACACATAAACCATACCCAAGACCACTTTTTCAAATATGGATCAATGAACCATGCCCTGGTACAGTACACATTGTTCACACTGATCAAATGAACTGGACTCGGGGTCAAGTGTACTTGGATCTGGGCCCAGGTCCCTGAAGTGAAAGCCCCCTTAGTCAGCCATAAAGTGTGCAGATAGGCTCAGGTTGTAGTAAGAGCATCTGTTGTGTTTGCTGCCACAGAAAAGAAATAAAAAGTCTCTGTTTATGCCATGTTAATAAAGAGTCTTCTTGTAAGTGTTACTCTTCACAGTAGAGTTGGTCCAGACTGAAAAGTGAGCTAGTTAGGAGCTATAAGTGAGACTAAAGATAATTAAAACTGCCTAAAATGGGGGTCTTCCAGATATGTTTCAGTGCTGCGGAGCTGATAGCTACAGGTTGAAAAACAAGCATGTTGTGTTTTTCATGATTGTTCCCGCCACGGTAAAAAGTTACAATGACTTGTGGCTGCTAACCAGCTCACTTTCTCGATAGTCCAACTAGACACACAGGTTAGCCACAAAGCCACCTTTCATAAAGAGGAAGGCTCGGCCAGTAACACGTGCAGTTCAGGTGCAGTTAGACTGTGGTTATTTAGGTCCATTACTGAAGCAAAAGTACTAACACCAACCACACACAAAAATATTCACTACAAGTAAACGTTTGGCAGTCTGTGTTTTACTATTATATCTGGTTTTTTTAAATATCACTGTTGCTTAATGTTGTAATAAGAACTTCTAAATATAACCATAACTGTATAAATATAACCATGATTAAAATCATGTAACATCAAACACAACTATAACGTCAAATAATCACACATTTTATTGGACCACCTGTGGGTCTCCTGGAGTCTCTAAATTGAAAATCCATCAATATCACTGTGAAAGTGTTTTGAGCGGAAAGACTGTTAGCGAGCTCCTATGCAATTACCAGTGGAGTCATCTGCCCATACAGATATTCAGTATGTTAGTTACCATGGTGACCATATGTGACTATAATGGTATCCACCAATGGGGGCAACCAGGTACTGAAGCAAACAGGTGCAGTAATGCACACAAAGGGTATATAAATAACTGGCACGCCCACTCTCCCACCAGCATGTACTCCTGCAACACGCAAATCAAAAACAGCATCTTCTTCTTCTTGCACTCAAGTATGATGTGAATATAGATTAACGTGCTTGTGTGTGCATGAGCGTGTGCATGTTTGCGTGGGCGAGTGGGGTTACAGGAGGGTGACTGGATACGAGCCGAGGGGGGTCTCACTTCAGCGTCACT
>JAJHUR010076567.1:0-11459 GCA_027495735.1 Lutjanus campechanus | reverse complement strand
TATCCCTTTAAAGTGCTCAGAAAAGTTGAAACTTGAACGATCTACGATCCATGACAACAAGACAAACTATCTGCTGAGGAAGATCATGTGTGATTGTTTTCTCAACTGCTGGTTCCAATTATTAACTTATGAAACAATATAGGCTGAATGGAAAGAATCTGGTGTATATACATGATTTATTGTCATTCATATAACAGTAGTAGTCTATATTAAATCATGCATTTAATAAAGTGACTTATAACCACAGACAACTTTGATTAACCTCAAGACAAGGCACTGCAACATTAGGGAGTTAATTCATCTCAAACATTTCAGTTATTCAACAGAAGGAAGGTGGGGTTTGATATGAAGTAATCCAGGAACTGGTTTCCTGTCCCATGGAGGTCCACAGCAGCTGGAGCTGACTGATACAGCCCGGCTCTGCGACCAGGAAACCCCTGACAAACGAGGAACTCCAAAACAATTAGCAGGACAGCACTGTTTGGCTCATTAAGGGCTGAAACGCGTCAACGTGATCCGGCCTGTAATAACACAATACTACAGAGGAACCGATCAGCCGGCGAGATATTAAACAACCTCTCTCGAACACGGGGAATAAATCAGCTGAAGAGACCAGAGCTGAGACAATGAGAGAAAAAAGGCCGGGGGGCAGAAAACACCACAGATCCCCTCCCCGTTTACTGCCACGTCAAAGTCCAGGCCACAAGCCACGAGATGTTCTTGGCCCACATAACGAGGCTCCTACTGGGTTACTGCAAGTCAGTCCCACAGAGCGGTTCTGTAGTTCACCACACACTCTGCCAAGTTTTTGTTTTAACCCAGGTATTATTCAAAAAGAAAACGTCTGGACAATAGCGTTTTGTAGGGCTTTTTGTAAGAAAATTGAATAATAGAGGGAACACCAGCAACTTATTACCACAATGACAATGTTCTTTCATAGACTGAGCGACCAGAAAAGTGTAAAACCTCAGAAGAATAGAACAACCTATTTTTGTTGTCAGTTTTGATGCTTACACAGTCATGACCAAAGTACTCGGGTCTTTCACTTAAGCACAAGTACCAATACCACAATTTATAAGTAGTTTACAAGTAAAAGTCATTTATTCTAAATCATACAGCCTCTCCGCTCTGGTGTGACGTTATTCCCAACCTCTGAGTTAAATGCACTAAAATCCATCTACCCCGACTTTGCGCCGTATGATGTCAAACAACAATGGCAGCACCCATGGAAGCTTAAAATAATATGCAGCCCATCATATAGAAACCTGATCTGCATGCACAGTGATGTCACATTACGTCACCAGTGCTGTATAATAAAATGAAAACGTATAACGGACTCTTTTACTTGTTTTACCTCGTCCGTGTTGTTTATGCTATGGGAGGCTGCTCTGCTTGAGGGTTCAGTGCACACTTGCCAAACCAACTCATCGATTTAAATTTTTCAGTCATGCTTTTTGCTCACTTTTACCCAACCCCAAGGGTGGAGGCAACTAATTGCAAATACTCAAGTTACTGTAATTAAGTAGTTTTTTTTTGGGGGGGGGGCGGTATTTGTACTTGTACAAGTAGATTTTCAAGTCTGTACTTTTACATGTACTTAAACATTTTTCACCATGTAATCTACTTAGTTACTTTCAAAATCATAAGTGAGTTTTGAGTGCAAGTTGAATTAATATCCAGACCTTTCATCTGCATTTTTGTAGCCAATAAGGTGATCTGACTGCAAATGGGCCAATGTTCATTGTTTTGTTTGGTGGAGATATTTAATGAATAGGGAAATTGATGATTTGATAATGATAATGTATTAAACATCAGTGTTTTAAAGGTTAGATAATGCTTCAGTTTCCAGGTCCCATAATTTCAATGTAAATAGGTGGTTTCATTTCACATATATGAACTTAATAACTTAATAATAAGTAATGATGATTACCACCCACAGTACTTGCTAGTTATTACATAATTAACCATGAAATTTGGGGGTAATTTGGGGGTAATGTCTGAGAAATTTCTGTAAACTGAGTAGTTTTCAAGACGTGTACTTTGTACTTTTACTTAAGTATTTTTCTAACACCAGGAATTTAACTTGTAATTGAGTAATATGTACTTGCACTTCCTAAGTTTGGGAAACACTGTTCTAATATTTATGCTCCTCTGTATCTTCAAATCAGGTGGACAAAATATTACAAACACTTTTGTGTGATTTTTAACTCAGCCCACTATGACACCATCACAGAGTCAACATGCCAACACCTAAAGTAGCAAAAGAAAAGGAGAAAGTGAACTTTTTAAGTGAGGTTGTTTTTAATTGCAGGGCTGCTGCATTGCATTACATCATACTGGTGTTTTTTTTCTTTTCTGGCCTCTCACTGTATTTAGCAATGCATCAGTAACTATAACTGCGCCAAGTAATACGTTGCAGATGTGGATGTTAATGAATATGTGATAAACCGATGATATATTTCCACCAAACGTACTGTGTTAAATCTAAATTAATGGACAGAATAGTTGATAATTTACTGGAACTACAAATGGGACAACATGTGGAAAGTCTGGGTGAAGATGCTTTATGTTTCGATCATACGAACCACTGAGAAATACTGCGTCTTTTTGCAAGCGGTGGCTGCAAATAATTTGAAGAAGCAAATGAGTTTATGTTAAAATCAGATTCAACAGAGTCTTCGTTCTGATAGCAGTCACAAGTTCAAATACTTTTCCTATGATCGTCTAAAGTCTCTGGTCATCAATTGTGCTGCTCTGACATCTAACAAGGCCACAACACGCCATAAAAAAGCATTTCGTAATGCCGTTTGGCTCCGATCTTGCTTCAAAATGCACATGTTTTGCTCATGTTACCTCACCGCTGACAAACGTCTTCGGCACACTACTGTGCAGTTATAACGTATGGCTTTGGCCACCTCTTCCAGACTCGCTCCGAGCCAAAGGGAAGCATGCAAACCTCGCCAGTCAGCGAGTTTTATGGCATCGTGGCCGGCCTCCATCTCCCTCGGCCTCAGCAGCCATGGAGTTTAAACTGTGCACCCTGCAGCCCATACTGTAGCTCCGGCTCCGGGCCAGACAACACGGTTCAGACTTTCCATGAGCAGACATGTTTGTGACCTCTCGGGGGATGGTGTGAAAGAATTTGTAACAGAGGGGGATCCTGATGAATACGAGAGGGCTGAACAAACAGATATCAGCTCTGATTACAGACAAAAGGCCAAAAATAAAGTTCAGATAGGAGATCAAAAACACCTGACTGTGTTAAAGGGATAGCTGGGATTATGTGAAGTGGGGTTTTATGAAGTACTTGAGGTATTACTCTATTACCTACAATAGATGAATGACTCCATTTCAGAGAAGCAGAGACGAGTACCAGCACGGAAGCTAAGCAATGTACTGCTGTGGACGTGGTCGGCAGCCAAACATGTTCTAACCACCTAAAAAAGGTGCACGTGTGCAAGTCTAGACTATATTTACAATATTTTCACCACTTAACCTCACCATCAGACAGCCCTTTCTGAAGGGAAACTACCGTTATATAAGCCAAATATTGGTCTCTCCAAATCCACCAGACACCTTTGGGAAAATCAATAACTTTACACCACACAAAGTTTTCCAGTGGCTGGTGTTGAGTCTCCTTAGACTATCTATGGATGCCAAATCAAAAATAGAAAAGAGAAAATAGAGAATTTACTAGGTGCAGGTCCAAACTTATTTTTGTTTGAGGGGGGCCAAAAATGGCTTCTTTGATATTAAAGGTTGCCAAATCCTGGTTTTAGTGCACACTATAGAATATTTTCACCACTTGTGTGACTTTGGTGAATCCGAACTAAACTTTTACAACACTAAAGTCGCACAGCAACACAAACAAACGAACAGCTCGAGGCAGCAAACTTTTGTATTCTGCAGGGTAATATTACTGATTTCACCTGGATTCTGGTTGGTTTTGGAGAGAGTGACATCTGGTTCATGTAACCTCCGTTTCCCATTGGATAAGGCTGTCTGACAGCAAGGTAAAGTGGTGAAAATATCTATTTTTCTTTAGGTGGCTAAAATACATTTTGCTGAGGATGTGTCAACCGGCATATACTGAAGGTAATTCACTATCGATGAGTACCTCATACAACCCCACATCAAATACACCAAACTATCCGTTTAAAGTGAAGTTTACTGTGGCAACTTGACAGGATGAAGTGGTTAAACATCGATTCACTTAAATGATTTACGTCAAACTGTTCTGAAATTAAATTAAATTGCACCGCATTAAAAAAAAAAGCCAATGATTAATCTCGCTGGCAATAACGTACAGATCGTTATACTCTAAATTACAGCCTACAAACACACACATGATCCTCTTTTCATTGAATACTGGTAATGATAGTCATTGTCTCGGCTCCCCGAAAGTCTCAGATGTCGTAGTTGGAGTTTTAACGAGCATGGCCGACATGAAATTACAGTAACACCACACCTGAGCGAGACCATAAAGCAACAAGTCATATCAAACTGTGCCAAAGGTTTTAATGAAGTGAGAAGCCGCATTAAGTTTGGAATGCTTAGTAAAATTTCCTTCAATTTGCCAGTTAAAACAAGTGTAACTGGAGGCCCAGCTCCTCACAAATATCCATTATGGTTATGGTGGCGTACTTTAAAAAACTTTGATTTTTAAAAAAAAACTTGAACTGCACCTGGTTTGAGACGAAAAATCCTCAAGAGACACGAGCAGCGGTGGCACCAGCGAGAGCATAATTACAAATCAAATCTTTAGCTCTAGCCAGACAAATATCCCCGCAGACGGGGTTAACAAGTGTTAATGTATTTACCCAGACTGTTCAGAGGAAGTGGCACGGGAACAGTCTGAGTCCTTCAGTCTGCGGCGCAGCAACAGCGTCTCACTCGCCATCGCCAGGAAGCTCGGCCAGACGATCCAGCAGGGGCTCTGGTGACGGATCAAAGCCCCGCTGCTCTGTCCGCTGATAGCTGCTGGTTAGTGTTTCTTCATCTACTGCACTCCTTTTCTCCACAGGACCGGCACACACAGCCAGGGACTGTTTCTTTTTGCCTTGAGGAAGATCATTTATCCAATTTATTTCAAATCACCGCAGCACAGAGCGCACGGCCCCCGAACCTCAGCGGTGAGCGCAGAGGGCCAGAGCAGTGAGATCATAAAGTTTGTGCTCCTAAAACCCTGCTCCCTCTGAGATAAATAAAGGGGGTCACAAGAACTGTATTTATTATATCACTGAGCTTTAGGCAGGCTCGTCTCGTTCAGGGTTTACAGCCGTATATATCAAACACTAGACCACCGGGTTTCTTTGAGCTAATTACCTCAGAAGTTAGACGACGGAGGAAGCCAACAGCGATGGAAAGAAGCACCACAAAAGTCAGAGAATTTGTAAAGAGATATTAAAAATATGCAGGTCTTCTATCGGCTTTTATTAAAATAAAGTAAAAGCTGCAACAGTAAACCTTTTGGCACAGTCATCACTCCTACTGCTCCTACTGTGGCCTGCAACTGATACAAACAGTAACATCAGAGTTTCACAACATGGACAGCGGCATGTTACCCAACAGAAACACCTCCGTGCTGAATTCTGTTACAAAAAAAAATCTTACGCATCTTTCTGCCTTTACAGTGTGCTGCTCACATCATGTTGCAATGTTTGTTTGTCCTGCATCAAGAATGATACTGGGTTGGGAGTTGGGTGTGATTATGCCTGGGCAATATTACGAAAATTATGCAATTTATTCCACGAACCATATCATAACCATAAGAAAGATCCATGTCGGTTGTCCAACCAAACAAGTACAACAAAGCCTCCCTGCTGCCGCTTAATCTGCCTCACTGAGTCGAAGCTAACGCAACAACAGGGACCTGAAGCCATTATATCACACCAGACTCACAGAACGGTGGAGTTGATGGTCTACTGCTGCCTCTATCTGCAGCAGAACTAATGTGTTAAAACACCAGAGTCACACAATAACAGAAACAAACTAACCGATTGAGGCTTTGGTAGTCCAGCAACTCCTGTGTTTTGTGAGGTAAAATTACTGTTTTTGTCTGAAGAGGTCTGGTGGATTTGTAGAGAGCACAGATGGTGGCTTCAGTTCCTCGTCATCTGATGGCAAAGTAAATCAGTGAAAATATTTTAAATACAGCGTACATTTAAACTGATATTGGTTGTTTTAGGTGGCTAAAACACATGACATTACCGAGCTTCGGCGCCATTACTCTTGGGGAAGATGTCCATGAAAACGTGATCTACCACACATACACAGTCTTCCAAAATTGCCCAAACAGCAAAATGTACTGTTTTTGAACTAGGTTTTCAAATAGTTATGAATGTTTATTTATTTATAGATTTTTGTGGATGCTTATTGTGGCACTCATCTTTGATATTATATTCATTTTTACTACTGTATTTCAAGTCAAATTTCCAGATGCTTCAAACAAACGATATACAATATGTTAATTAGTGAGGTTTAACTGTGCACATAGGTGGATTTTCTTACTTTTGGTCAGAGCCAGGCTGGCCGTTTCCCAGTTTCCAGTCTTTATGCTAAGCTAAGCTAACCGGGTGCTGGAGGAAGCTTCATAATGTTCTTATATAAACTCCAACAAGAAAGCAAATAAGAGTTTTCCTAAATTGTTGGACTATTCCTTTAGATGACAAAGGATGAGGATATTTGCTCCAAAACAAAATCTCCAAATTGACTTACGAAGGTCAAACGTTTCAGCTGCTGGCGAAGAGATTGGTGAGTCATATGATATTGATCAGGAATCCTATCAGCACCTGCAGATATATTTTGGTCATTATGTGCTGGAGGCTAATAAAAACCTCTTTGTTTAGTGATTGAGAGGGTTGGACGGGTTGTTCATTTTCTAATGTTTTCCGTGCGGTGAATTAGAAAGGCACAATTTTGTGTAATTATAAAAACACTTTCACTCACCATCATCGAGGTACATCTGGTCCAGCTCCTGCGGTTCTTGTTTGATGCTGACAGCGAGCGTCGGTGGGCTGCCGTCCTCCTGAAGGGAGGCCCGCCCCCTCTCTGGGACCTTTGGGTGCTGCTGAGCTCCTGGGCTGGTGCTGCCGCTGACCGGGGGCGCTGGTGTCATGCAGTGGGTTGGAGAGAAAGGGGCATCGGTCGGGGTGGAGGGCTGCGAGGTCGGAGAAGAAGAGGAGCTGCTGGGTGGGTAGAGGCTGGGCGGCTGGTAGCGCCCGGGCGTCTCCTGGATGATGGAGACGTGCGAGATTGGGGACTGTTGGCCCGGGTGCTGGACCGCGGGGCCGGCGGGGAGGCACTTGGAGAAGGGCGGCGGCGACAGGTCGTGCAGTTTGGGGCTGGTGCTTGGAGAAGACGAGGAAGGCAGCGAGGAGGGCTTGGCTGCCAATCTTTGCTGGCTGACAGGGTAAGCTCCACCCACCACACATGGCCTGAGGTCAGAGGTCATCATCGGGGTCATGACCTGAGGGGGGAAGTATGGCTTTGGGTGCAAGGAGAGGCCGGGACCATGCTGGCTGCACACCAGAGGGGCGTCGTAGTCGTCATGTGGCTCCGTCTTTATTGTCGGAACTGAGAGAAGAAGAAGAAGAAGAAGAAGAAGGAGAAGCTAAATGAGTAAACACATTCAAACCGTCTTGCAAGTGTGAGTGGGTTTGTGGCTAGGATACCCGCTGCCAAACAAACACTCTCATCAATGAGCCTCTGTGTCTGAGTCGGAGCTCTCCCACCCTGACGAAAATATTCACAAAAAGCAGGAAAAAAGGGATGACTCATCAACACGAGAAACATCCAGCTGCTTCTATAATAAAATGCCTGTTTTCTTTGGACCCTGCTCTGGTGCTAATACCCACTAAATGTGTGATATGAAATATGTTGCTGTAACAGCAGCTTCATTCTCAGCAGGGTTCAGCAATTTAAAATAAATTACTGCTCACTCATTGAGACAAAGAGGAGAGGCTTAACTGAATGTGAAAGCTGTTTTTTTTTTACACAAGATGTGGCGGAAGAAGACAAAATGGAGGCTTCGGGGTGTTTGAGGCTTGTGGTTACTGTACAAGAGAGAACCAACGCTGAGTTCAAATGAGGCAGGACTTGTTCTCAGTCCCCTCGTCCAGATTCCAGTGCAAAACATGTTGGACATCAAGTTTTTAAAATGTGTGCCGTCAATCTGCTGCAGCCCCTGACACGACATCAATCTTATATAACAAGCGTTTCAGTCCAGTTACAAGCAAACGACAGCACGGCTGTGACCCCGAGCTTCATCACTGCATCACTAAACTGGATCTAATCCTTCTTTTCTTCATGCTGAAACTGTTTTAGATTATAATACGAAGCATGTGCTTGAAATCGAAGCTGTGGCAGTAAATTACTTGAACTTTATTCTTATTCCTGTGGCTCTTGATCTCTTTTTACAGATGCACATTGTTAAAGGGATAGTGTGGATTATTTGAAGTGGGGCTGTCTGAGTCACTTATCCCTAGTCTGTCTGAAACCTACGGTAGATGGCAGTTGGCATGCACCTTGCTTTGAGAACCACAGAGGAGGAGGAGGAGGGTCAGCAACAAAATGTATTTTAGCCACTTTAAAAAAGATCCACCTAAAAAAAATCAATACCAGTGTAAGGTTTCACTATATTTATATATTTTCATCACCTAACCTTGCCGTCTGACAGCCTTTTCCAACGAAAAACCACTGCTATATAACCCAAATGTTGCTCCATCCAAAACAACCGGATCCGTTAAGGAAAAACAGTAATTTTACCTCACAGAACACAGGAGTTGAGCTAATCCACTGCCTCGATCTGTTAGTTGGTTTGCGTTATTGTGTGACTTTTGTGTTTTACAAGGTTAGTTTGGATTCACCAGCAGATCGAGGCAATGATAGTCCAGCAACTCACATATTCTGCAAGGTATGATTACAGATTTTACCTATGGCGTTTGGCTGGTTTGCAGAGAGTGATATTTGACTCATATAATGGCGTTTTCCTGGCAGAATAAAGCCGTCTGACAGCAAAGTAAAGCAGTGAAAATATTCCAAATATAGCACGCACTTAAACCGATATAGATTTTTATTTGGTGGGACCTTTTAACGACATGTTGACCACCTCTACTGTAGGTACATACAAGCCCCACTTCAAATAATCCAAACTATCCCTTTAATTTAGTTTGGTGTTTTCGTTATTCTGCTTGCACAGGAAAGTCTCTTGAAAAAGATATTTTTAATCTTACAGGGTGTACCAGGCTAAATAAAGCACTAATTGGACTAAAAGAGAGTGAAACTAGGACGCGTCATGCCTTACTGGAGCCTCCACTGTCAACAACTGTAAAAGAGGAACTGCGATGAGATGGTTACAACAACCACAGCACTAAAATAGCACATGCACCCCTATTTTGGGCCCGTTTAGAGGAAACGCGTCTGTCTGCCTGCAGAGCGCATACAGTAGGCAGATGCAAAGGCACGGAAAGGAGCAGGAGAAGTGCAAATGTTTGCGTTGCCACAAGAGAGAGTGTACCCCTGCGTTTCCGGAGTGTGGAAACCAGCCATGTGTGCACTGTAGGTACCAAAATAAATCTGTTGTTTTGGTACGAGCTGAGGTAACACCTGCTGCTGCAAAACAGTTGAAGTGATTTGATTTCAAAAAGGGGAACATTTATTTACATCTCATTATTTAAAAACTGAACCTTTAATCATTTTTTCACTCTGCCCATTTATTGTTATATAGATTTTTCCTCTTACCTGTAGTGCATCTATATAGTTTTGGTGTGAGCTGCTGAGTTTTGGAGATATCAGCTGTAGAGATGTCTGCCTTCTCTCCAATATAATAGAACTAGATGGCACTCAGGTAGTGGTGCTCAAGGCATCAGGGTCAGCAAAAAAAAATCTTTTAGCCACTTAAAAAAAATCTATATCAGTTTAAATGTACACTACATTTAGAATATTATCACCACTCTATCTTGCCTGACTGACAGCCTTTTCTGACGGGAAACTGCTGTTATACAAGCTAAATATCGCTCTCCCCAAACCAATCTGATTCTACAGGCAAAATCAGCAATTTAAATTGCAGAATATGGGAGCTGCTAGTCTACCACTGCCTCAATCTGTTGTTTTGTTTGTGTTATTTTGCAACTTCTATGTTTTAAAAGGTTTATCAGACTATAACCAACCAAACTAACAGACTGTGTAGACGAGCAACTTTGTTATTCTGCAAGGTAAAATTACTGATTTCGCCCATGGAGTATGGTTGGTTTGGAAGCATACACTTAAACTTTGATTTTTCTTTAGTAGGCAAAAATAGCAAAACTATTTTTGAGGCTTGAGTTTCATGCATTCTCTGGCATGAACTAATATTCATTAGACGCCTTTCATTCATTTATTTTTAGCCCTGCCCCTAAAAGAAACTTGACGTGGCAGATTTTACAAAATGCATGCCCCTTTTCCTTTAAAACTTTTCTTAACAAAGCAGAATTCTTCTTTCCAGGAAGTCTGGTTTGGTGTAGCTGTATTGTTGTCCTGGTGAATGCAACAGACTTTTGGAATCGTAGGACTCATTCATGCTGTGCAGAGTCAGAACAGATTGTAATAACGAAAACAAAAGGAAGGCGTGAAAATGTGTCATAATCTAGAGGGTTGGCAAGTATGGGACCTCATACAGCCACAATATATGTTGATAAAATTTACATAAAAGAATTGCAGGAAGAAGAATAAAGTTCAAGCTCACACCAAGGTCTGTGTATTATCTTGAGAATCTGGGTCATGTTTTCTGGAAAGAAACACTGGTTTTAAATTTTTCAGATGTCCCATTTAGCCCTATTATATTAGAGAGAAGGCAGACATCTCCACAGCCTAAAAATCAAGATGAATAAATAGCACTACAGGCCAGAGGAAAATTATGTATTTTTGATTTTGGGGTGAACTGTCCCTTCAAAGTTCTGTTGCTGTATAATGCTCATGAATATTTGGACTATTCGAAGACTTGTAAAGCATAATGTTTCATTTCTTATTCTCCTTGAGTGTTATGAGGTATGCAGAGTTTTGCATGTTTCAATTATGCTTATACTTTTTACATATGCTGATGGCATTCACATGATAGCAACACCAGAGCTTACCTATATTTTCAGCAAATTTTTATCAGGCTAATTATCTGTGAATCTAACAGCTAATAGCCAGATTATGCAAGCTGCATTTTCTGTTTGTGAGGTATTTGTTTTAATTATTAATCTCAGTGAGACTGCTCTGTGTTGCACTGGACTCATTTTATGATTTGCTTTATTTTAACTAGTTCTCACGGCATGTTCGACATCACAGATGAGCAAATAAATGTCCGTAATAACAAGAACGCCTTGTGTTCGCGATTAAGGCTGCAGGGGAGCTATAAACAGACATCTCTACAGCCGATATCTCCAAAACACAACAACTCACAAAACACTCTAGATGGATGAATAACACTAGAGATT
>JAJHUR010076566.1:0-27032 GCA_027495735.1 Lutjanus campechanus | reverse complement strand
AAAAAAAAAAAAAAAAAACTAAAAAAAAAAAAACACAAAACAAACTCAAAATGTCTCCATGCTGCTCATGTGGTGTAATCCAAGTGTCCGTGAGCCGCGACATTAAAATTTAACCACAAAAGACGCAATTTACACCATGTTTTTAGCTGAAATGTCAAGTGTAGCCTCCCAGGAAGCATGTAAACATGGTGTCGATGTATCGCGAGACTTCGTATATCTCTTAATGGATGCATGTTTGAAAATATTGCGAGATCGATGCCATGTTTACATGCCACCTGCTACATGCTAGTACTGAGTGGAGTATTATTCTGTGGTGGAATATCGCTTTAAGGTTGTTTAACTGTCCATCAGTAATATATGTTGTTGTGGGAGTCACTAGCAATCGATCTAGTCTGTTGTGTAGGACCTACACAACAGACTAGATCGAACATTGTAGGTAATGTGTGATTTTATTGAAACTAACCAGTTGTTGATGTTTGAATATCACATTGATTTTGTCGGTTACGTCTGTCCACGTCTTCTGCTTGTGTGCATTTGTCGTGGCTCTTTAGTTAAACTTATTTTGGATTATGTGCTTGTGATTTCCATTTTCTTCAAAAAGAAAAACATTTTCACTTTCTTTTTCTTCTTGTTTTCGCTTTTACGTCCATTTCGGAGTAGCTAGCAAACACAGGCTAACTAAAAGTGTTAACTAAGCTAGCTAAAAACAGACAATATTATGGTTATATTAAACAATGATGTAAGTGAGGCTTAACCATGGTAACTGAAGTGCACATGCACTGTATTATGACAGTAACTACCATGAAAGTCTTAGTCTAAACAAAAAGACACAACCTAAGAGGTTTTATGCAGTGCTCCTATATGAACTGCTCCTATACAGCAGCAAAATGGATAGCAAACATATAAAGAAGTGTCAATAAAAAATATAAGAAATAAAATCTAAAAATATAGTAAGATGAAATATAGAAAATAAGAACAATTTAAACAGAGGAAACATAAAAATAGGAACAGAATTATACAAAATAAGGAGACTTAGATAATTTTCAACCATTGCATGGAGGGAATATTGCACATAGAATGATAATAATACACTTGATTATTGTACATTAGAATTAAAAATTTACCTGAGTGAAATACTAATATTGCACAATTGGCGTACATGGTAGTGCAGACCTGTCTGGGACCAAGTAGTGAGGCAATGAGGAGAACAGGAGTTTGTTGGAAAAAATAGGATTTTTATTGACTCAATATTGCAAAACAATATAAACCAATAACTTAATAACTAGGCCTATAAAAGGGGTCAACAAAAGTAAAAGTACAGTCAAAAGCGCAGCAACAAAACAAGGCGTTAACTGAACAAACTGAGCCAACAAAGTGAGACATGATGGAACATATATACTGGTTTGGCCAAACCAAATGACATAAGAGGGGAAAACAAAATGTACGCTGACTAGAACTAAAACACAGGAAAAACTAACTCAACCCAGTTGTTTGGGGTGTGGTTGACTGCAAATGAAATGTACCAATGTACGAAGCAGAGAGGAGAGTGTGTGAACAATATGACCATTTCTGGCCATCGCAAGACCAACTCAACCTTTGCTAAGCCCCACCCTCCTTAGTTAATGTTGCTAAGCCTGCCGAACTTTACATTCTCGCACTGCATTTATGCAGTTTACAGTGATAACGGTGGCAGATTTAACATCAACATTGGGGGTAAAGGTTGAAACGAGGTCTTTGAGTCCTTAGAGACGTAAACAAAAGCAGCTTCTCATTTCTAGCCAACGACGGCGGGACTCGATCTGTGCAGCGGACTTGGAGACTGGTCACCCAGCCAGACAAGCCGGACCACAATCGCAGAAGATAGGATAAGGGCTAAGCTAACTCGCCTTAGACCTGAGACAGCGAGCCAGAGTGAGACGCATTGTCGTCGACCCACTTTGATTCTGCATCAGCCCACATCCTCCACAGAACAAATGCAGTTTACAGTGGTATCTAACAAGTTTGGTTGGAGGTAAAGTTACTGCAGCTAGTAAGCTAGTCTTAGTTAGCTGGACATGCTAACATTTGCAGCTCATGTTGGAGCAGTTGAAGACAGATTTTAATCCATCCACCACATGTGCTCGTGTGTTTCACGTTTTTGAGAGACTACAGAAAAGACTTCACCGTCCAGACGCATGAAAAGCCGAGTGTCGCTCTCCTCAGAGCCTCCTGCACACCGCGTCAACATGCAGAGAAATGAAAAGCTTGTCAGCTCTAGTTACGGTTGCTAAGCTATGATTGGACAGTTGGTGGTGAGGCTTAGCGAAGGGTCAGTTGTCAGTTTTGGTGAGTATGTGGTCTACTGGGAGCAGCGCCGGCAGACTCATTGCACATGCACGTGCACAACAGATAACTTAAATAACTTGATGAAAACCAGGGTACTTTACACATGAAAACATACTGTAGTTGTCAGTGTTCTTTAGCAGGAAAGAAGAACATCCACACAGCAGTTAGTCTCTCACATGAGGTGAAGGTGTCACCTTTACACACAGTGTATCACACACCTAACAAGTCCCTTCAGACCTGCTACTGTCTTCCTGTGGGACTCCGAGTGGTAATTGCCATCCTCTCCACAGCTCGCTAATGAGAGCCGGGTCGTTCCCCAGTACGCCCAGGTTGCCCCGGGTTTGGACATATCTCTCTGTCTATATCCCATAATCCCATTGTCTAGGAAACAGAGGAATGCTCGCCGCTCGACACCTGACGAGCCTCCAGTGGATTCAATCAGCTCTCGGTTTGCCTCACAGGATTACTGAACATAAATCACAGCTCAGAGCGAAGTAAAGGCTTTCAAACTCAATTTATCTTTTTTTATCAACTAAGTTTTAAGGCACAGTTTCTCTATTTTGGAGGCAAATTTACCGTCTAGCTAATGAGAGCACTGCTTGCGGAGGGATTTGAGCCTTTTTTAAAGACATTTTCACACAGTTTCACAATTTAATTACATTTTTGGTAGAAAGAGAAGGTTTTTTTTTCTCTTTAAAAGCCTCAGTGTCTCTTTTTAGAACAAAGCTCTTCATCTTCTGGTGGTTGAATTTGATGCTCTGCTCCTTTCATGGGAATCTGTCACCGTGGAGATGTGAAGGTGCTCCCTCCCTCCCTCCCTCCCTGTCAGCCACAGCCAGCAGAGACTGCAGCACATCCCACTGGACCACATTTATCCTCAGAATTACACCAGTTGACTCTTCATGATGAGATAATCAGAGACGTGCTGCTAAATGTGTGACACTTACACGACAATTATACTGTAACCTGCCTCTGATTTGAAGAGAATCGCAAACGTGCTGAAATAAAAACTTTAAAACATTATATCCTATATTTTCTCACCACTCTGTGGAGCATTTGATGTGAGGGTGTTTCTCCAGCTACGGCACTTTTAATATAATTTTGGATTTTTGTTAAAATTTCTCATCTGATTCTTATTAAATATATGCACAATATTTTTTAAACATTTTTGACAAAAAAAATCTAAATAATGTGATTCTCTTACATTATTTCAAGTGAAATTGTTTCATATAAATATTACCTCACACCATGCTAAACATCTTTGTTTACTTCTCATTTATATCATTTTCTTAAATCTAAATGCACGTGTCCCACACTTTTGTCTCCTACCTGCAACGTTGAATAAAATCCATAGTAAACTTTTCCAAAAAATCTACTTCCTTTCGCAAAAACACGAGATTGTGAGATCATTCAGGAATCCATCTTGGCAGGCTCCAAGTTATATGATTGTTTCCGCACCAGAGGTGGTGCGAGCCAGTCAGCATCCTCTACTGGCAGCCACGGGCGTGGTTTTAGGTGCGCCAACAGCGAGACGCATCCATGGAACAAATAATGGCGGCTCCTGAAGAAGTTAGCGTAGATACTGTGATAGTATCACTTAAACTTCACTGAAGGCTTTTTATGGATGGAAAAGATCCTTTTCACTCTTCACCCGACCAGCTTCAGTTCGGTGAGTTGATCTGATTGGTTGAAGTTAGCACAGCGTGCGGCCCAGCATGTTAGACACTGGGCCACACACACCAGGTGATAAAAAAAACATCAAGGCAAAAATAATATTTTCTTCTGGAGTATTTATTGTGCAAACAGCTTATTAATTGAATATTTTCAACTACATTTTAGAATTAACTTCATATTACCATTTAATTCATGGACAAGATGCTAAGAGTCAAAGCTAACAAAGCAGACGATGTTAGCTGCTATTTATCTGCAAAATTTAGCAAAAATGTCTTAAATGCAGCAGTTTTAGGTGTTGCAACTCAACTCTGAGACACATTTTCCATGTTTATGTGTCTCTGTTTGTCCTTACCATTGTGGTAAGAACAAATGCATAAGAACAAACGGTGAAAACCATGAAAAATAAAATTCAAACCTTGAAGTGCTGCGTCCTCTTGGAGACATGGTCATTTTTCTTCATTGAAAACAGTTGTTGATGTTAGCATGTTGTTAGCCTCCCATATGTAATCCCAAGACGGTTTGAGCCCGTCAACCAAGAGGCCGTGTTCCTGACTTGTGCATGACTGTGCTGATCCATAGATGTATTCATTGATCGATATGTTGATCTCAGCATGAGATTCACCCTTGAAGGGTCGATAAAATTCACTGTGATGACGGTAATAAGCTCAACCCTGCGTTAAGCATCACCTGACCACAGTATTGCAGTAATGCAGTTATCGTTGCAGCTTTTGTTGGGTTTTGTTGCAGGCTTTGACAATTTTAAAAAAAATCCTGGCAGCTGATTAGGCTCGATCTTTTTGCTTGATCATTTTCATTTCAGATTTCTCTGGAGAATAAAACATATTCTGTCTTATTGTTCTCACCCGCTGCCTGTGCACAGCTACACAGTTTTTACCCCTTATACAACTTGTTTGCAGATTATCTGGCGGGTATACCGACCTGCTGCAGGACTCCAATTTGGCATGAAGACCAGAAGTGCCCATGTTTACTTTTTCCAAGGCAGTGAGTATGTTAGCCAGTTCAGAAGAGGGACGAGATTTTACTTTAGATAATTTTATTCTGGTTATGGTGGAAACACTACAGCTTTTGTCCACAGAGGCCTCCAAAGTCAACACAATATGACAGTTCCCTGCAGCCACTTTAATATAAAAATATCAGTAAGTTAGGTGATAGTGAGGTCTTTATTTTGTCTGTAATAATGTTAGATGATATTTTTTGTTTTGATGCAGTCGGATGTTGCTCACGTCACATCGTTATATTAACACAGTTCACGTTAGATAATCAGTAGCATTTCCTGGGTCTTGTTTTATTTCCCCATGTTTTCCTGCTCCTCCCCTCTTCTAAGAATACGGCGGCCGGCCTAATCACAGGAACCGACCCAGGCTGGAGGTGCATGCCTTTGCACATGGCAGCACAAATTAAAATGTCTCCTGCCGCCCGCCTCTCTAATTCCCTGGCACTATGCCCCGGCCTGTCCCACGAATTACAACCAGACCTCTCCATATGGTGCAGCCAGCATGGGGCAGGCCAGTTTATTGACATGAGCTCCTCCCTGAACTCTCTAAGTCAATAACCGAGCAGCTCAGAACACACACATTTGGCCAGCAGCAGAGCGCTCGCTCCATAACATTATTAGGAGCAATAGTGAAGGGACTTGGAGAGTATCAGCAGGATTTTTTTCTTTTTTTGTGTCCCTTTTCTACCACTCGATACCACAACACAACATGATACAGAGGAGGAATCAAGACTTTTATCCGCTCCTGGAGCATTTAATCCGCCGTGAGCTGCGCTGTGTGATTCTTGGGTCGGGGTCTCTGGGTCACTCCCGAGTCTAGACCGAAAACAAAAAAGAGATTGGACCACTTCCAGTTGGCTTTTTAATCTCAGTTTTATTGTCTTGCTCACAGTTAATGATTTCAAAGAGTCGACCTCCCCCAGATTTAGATTGTTTCTTTTTTTCTTCCCTGCTGTAATCTCTGTTATTAAGTATTATTATCCCTCAGCCACTGGAAGATGTACTGTTTTCTCACAGATAATTACCGATGATGGCTCAGATTATTTTATTCAGAAGCTTCATCAGTCAAGACATGACGGGAAAAGCTTATTTGGATTAAAGTTGATGCTATTTTCGGTCAAATCAAAGGAGTTACTTTAAAAGCACAGAACTATGTGATATTACCATAGCAACAGTGCAGAGTAGGTGGTAATACCTGTATTATAACTGCAAAAGAAAGTTAATTAAGGACATTAAAGGCATTAAAGGGATAGTTCGAATTGTTTGAAGTTGGATTTTATGATGTATAATCACCACGTTCACGCGGTAGCCATTTTCCTTTGAGCTCACATGTCGTTTAGATGTGTTCCAGATTGCATATAAACGTAGGGAATCTGACAAATTATCACTTCACTGCTTCTCACTTGATCAGCAACTGAAAAGACAATGGATTAGCTGCCGTTGCTAAAATTAGCATCCAGCCACTTCCTAGCTAACGTTACCATTTGATAGTGTTTGGATAGGTAAGGTGTAAATTAATTCTGAAGTATCAATGCACATCTTGGACACATTTATTTGAGCCTGGAGGTAAAACACACTGGATATAATCAAGCTTGCAAACTAACGTTAGCTAGCGGGCTTGCTGTCTGTTCGCTTGACCTCAGAAATGTTCTGGTTAAGTCAGTAACATTACGTGTTATTTTTTTATCACTGGAACACATATTTCTGTGTGTGTTCAAGCAGATTACATCCAACACAAAAGTGTGTTTTTAAGCACTTTAGCAGTGTTTTGTGTTTTGTGTGGCAGTAATGATGTAACAGTAATGTTAGCTAGAAAGAAGCTGAATGCTAATGTTGCTAGCTGTTGTCTCACATTAGCAAATGTCTTATCAAATATGTTGTTTTTAGCTTGAATTATGGCCTGGTGTCCCTCCAGATTCACTCACTATCCATTGTTTCAATCGGAAAGAGATGAAATGGTGACGATTTGTCAGGTTCTGCATGTTTATTCAGCTTGTGACCTTGAACGCAACAGTATGACAGTTGAGTTTCACACAATGAGCGTGACATCAGAGGAAAATGGCTGCCGTGTGAATATGTTTGAGTTAGGAGGAGGAGTACCGGTCAAGGAAGCTAAGCAACGTACTGTTGTGGACAGAGTCAGCAGAAAAACATATTTTAGCCACCTAAGAAAAAGCCCTAAACCAGATTAAGTGTACACTATATTTAGAATATTTTCTCTGCTTTACTTTGTCATCAGACAGAATTTTCGCTCTTTCCTAAGCCACCAGACTCTTTTGGCAAAATCAGTAATTTTACCTCAAAGAACACAAGTTGTTGGTCTTGATCTAATAGTTTGTTTGTGTTATTGTGTGATTTCAGTGTTGTAAAGGGTTAGTTCACACAATAATATAAACAAAACAACCAATGGGGGCAGCTGTAAACAAGCAACTCCTGTATCCTGTGAGGTAAAAATGACTGATTTTACCAAAGGAGTCTGGTGGCTTTGGAGACAGTGATATTTTGCTTATATAATATAAGTTTCCCATTAAAAGAAGCTGGGAAAATATTCTACTTGTAGCATACATCTAAACTGCTACAAATCTTTATAAGGTGGCTAAAATACGCTTTGTATCACAGCAGTCGATTGTTTAGCTTCCCACACCTGCTAACTGCCATCTAATGTAGGTAAAAACATCTGAACTGTCCCTTTAAGAAAAGTCCTGATGATGGCAACAGTACACGCAGCATCCAAGAGAAAGTCAAAGACCAACCGATGATCAAATCAAACTAATGACTGGTTATGACTGTAAACTGCATACATTCATAAAATAAGTGGAACATTTTTGACCGAACTGAGAACATTTCAGTGTTTACGTCTGTAACAAAATATAAACAGATTTTATAGCCTCTTTATACATTATAAAACCTTCAAAAATAAAAGTTTTGGACAATAAATTCCAGGATCAAAGAAGTGAGGGGCGGTTACAGACTGAGCATTTAAGCTTAAATAATTGATAACTAGAAATAAAATGCAAGAGTGTTCCCCACAACAAAGCTCAGACTGAAAAAAAAAAAAAGTTTGGTTGCTCAAAAGATGAAAAAAGAATCTATGCTATAAATTTGAAAAAAGGGGGGTTTTTGGTTGCCACTTCCTTTGCTTTGTTCTCTGCTGGATGTATCACTGCTTGATTTTTTTCTCCTCTATTATGTCTGCTGCTCAGCTTTGTGCAGATGAAGAAATTAGCTAAAAAGCAGAGACAGTCAGAGAACTCTGGCTGTGACCCTTTGTGTCGGCACAGGCACGTTAAAATATGTCTCTTATTGTAAGTTTGTATTGATAAAACAACAGAGGTGGAAATTCAATGAGTACAAAGACTTTGTTACTGTACTTAAGTATCTGTATTTTACTTGAGTATTTACTTTTTTGGACAACTTTTTAGTTTTAGTTTCTATATTTTAATGCAAGTTGCTGTACTTTCTACTCCTTACATTTTCAAAACAGGCTCTTTACTGAAGTTTTAATAAATTAAACGGGAATTAGTGATTGGGAATTAGTATTTGGCACCATTCTGCACTTCCTTCCCAACATCAAGACTGATTTCAACCTAAATGTATGGGACAATAACATAGAGAGGTGGAGGTGCACCTGCATCCATCAGTGTATAAAATAAAAAATAAAAATGGTGTAAAAGACTCAAAAACACAAAAAATAATATAACAAGATGAAAACGATGTAACAAGATAAAGAAATACGTAACAAGATGAAAGATGATGTAAAAGACAAAACAAGACGTAACAAGACAATAGCGGGTGCGGCCCAGTGGCGCAGTGGTTAGCGCTGCTGCCGCACAGCAAGAAGGTCCTGAGTTCAACTCCCCGAGCCGGCAGGATCCCTCTGTGTGGAGTTTGCATGTTCTAATCATGTCCGCATGGGTTCTCTCCGGGTACTCCAGCTTCATCCCACAGTCCAAAGACATGCAGTATAATAATAAGGTTAATTGGTGACTCTAAATTGTCCGTAGGTGTGAATGTGAGAGTGAGTGGTTGTCTGTCTCTGTGTGTCGGCCCTGTGATGAACTGGCGACTTGTCCAGGGTGTACCCCGCCTCTTGCCCAATGTCAGCTGGGATACCCCCGACTTTTTAGTTTTATACTTTGAAAACATTTCAGAGCCTGAACTTTTTAACTTTTATTTCAGTAAACAAGTGAATCAGTACCTCTACTTTTACCAGTGTTCTTTTTTTTTTCATCTGTACTTCTACTTGAATAAAGAATGTGTCTCCTTTTACCCCCTCAGTAAAACAATAAACTAAAGTCCTCATAATATAAATCCAAAAGACCCTGCAGAGTAAACGTACTGTAGTGAGGGACATCCTCACACCAAAAACCAGACAATGATGTTGTTGTCAGTTCTGTTATCAGGAGACACATCTTTAACCGCAACAGAGATGGGACAAATCCTGCGGTCGGAGCACAGAGACGCACCGCCTCCACCTGCGACTCAGCGCCAGACTCTTCCAAACACACACACGCTGCTTTGTTAGGATCAGCGATCAGTGTTTGTCAGCCACACTGAGTGTTGTTGATGGTGTTGTTTTCAAATGTCCTGCTGATACTCGGTTCTCGCCTACACCACGTACCCTAGATGCAGATTATTAGGCCGGGCTCAGGTAACCGATATGTGCCTGGATAAAACGTAAACAAGCGTAAAACACCTTATGACACGCATGAGTAGAGGGGACACAGAATCTAATACACTTATGAATAATTTCATCAGCGGCTGAATGACCCACTGCTGCAGCACGATGCCTTTCCTCCATTCCCTGCCATTGATGAGTAACACTTTAACTCATGACTTATGGCAAGGTAAAGGCAACCAGTTATAATGAATAATAACATGTGTGTCCCTCAACTAAATAAAAAGGACATTTTGATAACAACAAATGGTAACACTTTGTTTGAAGGGGCGTGCATAAGACTGTCATTACACTGTCAAAATCAGGAGTCATTTTTAATGCAAAGTTGGCTTTGTTTCACATGTCTTTGTTATGACAACTTGACATTAACCAAGATGACATAACCTGTCAATGCCTGTTGTTATGACATGATCAAATTTAAAGAAACTGTTTAGCTTTATGTTTTAATAACATACTGTCATATTGTGACACGAGCCATTATAAGTGTGTTATGAACATCTCTCTTGACCTCAAGTGGTGCATTTTGGATTTTTCATAAAGATGTTATTAAGATGTTATAAGGCCAATATGACAACAGTATACAGTACCAAGTTTATTTACAGAGTCACAGATAGCTGGTCGCTTATTTACTTGTTGCTAAAGTAGGTTGAACTCTTGCCTGTGTTAGCTAGTTAGCTCATTAGCCGTGGAGCTAGCTGTCTAGTTAGCTGACTCAGTCCCAGGTTCCCTTGGTTGCCTATGTTATCCTGGTTAATGTCAAGTTACAGCAAAGGCATCTCAAACAATCTCAACTTTGCATTTAAAAATGTCTTTGTTATAACAACTCGACAATATCAAACTTAAAGAAACTGTTTAGCTTTAGCTTTTCATTAGCTAGTTAGCCAATACCAGCTGCAGCTAGTTAGCTTGTCTTAGCTAATTTCAAGTTGTCATAACAAAGACATCTAAAACAATATCAACTTTGAGTTACAAATGACATAATTGACCAAATGACACTTAATGACAACAGTAATAAACATTCATGAAGAATTCTTCATGCTCATGACAGATAACATGGTTATGACAGTGAAATGACAGTCTTATGCACACCACTTCAAATAAAGTGTTACCCAACAGACTCAAAAAAGCCTAATTTTCAGCTACAGGCTAAAGTGGTCAATTCGGCTCACTCAATGGAAAACCAAAGAACCACAACTCATAGTTGTCGGTCATGAAAACCTCCCGGGGCAGCTTCATCCACAGAGAGAGCAGACTATCTATGTGGGTCTACGGGTATTAAAGTCGGGACTTAAACATGCAAATGAGTGTCATTGTTCCAAAACCAGGAATTGTACTGTACCACAAGCCACAACCCAACAAAATACAGTCATAGCATCCTATTGTTTTTAAGTTCTAGTCTCTGTTGAACAGCTGTGATCTATTCAGAGAGAATTGATTGCTGGACTGATATATAAGAAATAAGGGGGAAAAAAGGGAATTACAAGAAAACAAATTTAAATCCACTGTAAGAGTAGGATAATGTACACATATTAAACAGTTTGACTGGGTTGCACCCAAAAGGATAATTTAATGTAAGACTGGTTCTAATCAGAGTTGATCAAAACTAGGTTTAAATAAGTAAATACATATTTAAAATTAAGTAGAGCTCTGTTGCACAATGCAAAACTAATCTCACTTTATTAAGCACAAGTTTAGTGATTTAAACCAAAATTAAACAGAGTTTAATCAACACGGGGATGCTTGCTTACCCAAATTAAAAAATTCAACACTTTCTGCTGCTCTGTATTCCATAACAAAATGTGGCATTGTTTGCTAGCTAACTATAAAAACAAAACAAAACAAAACATCACATTGTTTGCTTGCTAGCTAAAAAGTTAACAAAAATCAAAAATGTAATATTGTTTGCTTGCTAGCTGAATAATAAAGTTAGTCTCGTTAATGTACTCGTGATGACTCAGCAGAGAAACTCTAATTTCTTTATCGAGAAAAATTTGTTGACCAAATTATCAACTGGAGTGAAACAAAGAAGAGATGCATCATAAAACTCAATTGCGATGAGCCAGTCCTTTAACTTTCTCCGAAAAAACTTGGAGTTTAAAGGTTGAATTTAATCTTGGTTTAGAGCAAAAACTAAACAAACTTTTAAACTTAATCTTAATTTTAAGATAGTTTAAAAGTTTGATGGGACATAATTTAAAGTTATTTAATTGGGTTTAAAAATCTTTGCTAGCACAACCCAGCCGAAGTGTAAAATAGATTTAGCAAATACTGTGATATGCAAATCAACAGCTTCATCTAACGTGTTTCTTAAATTTACAGTATGTAAGAATTAGCCACAAATACAAATAGGGGCAGCATGTGACCACAGTAACTGCTAACTGCTGCTAACTGTAGCTGCCATTAGCTAGTTAGCTCAGTTAGCAGTGCAGCTAGTCTGAACTGGGAGCTCGGAGCACCAGAGGAGTATTGGTTTTTACACTGCCAGCACAAGAGGTTTGGACTGTCTGGAGGTTTTCAGGCCCAGGGCAGGATCCAGCAGAAACGTTGGAACGGGACCCAGAACGAGAACCGGCTTCAGCAACCTCCCAATGAACTGTCCTGGGACCGAAGACAGCCTCTGAGAGCAACAAAGGCCAGTTTGATGGCAGGAAATGTCATACTGAGGTCATTAACACACTGGTTCTTTAATGGTTCCCTTCTTCTCAGTGGGAGTCTCGGAAAACCCTGGGGTGCCAGGAGCCACGGCCAGCAAGAAAACCTCCCCGCTGCTGTGGGCAGACTGGACGCCAGAGTGACTCACTATCACCTCTCGAGGTACAAAGTGGTATCACGAGAGAGGATGGGCCGATGCTAGCTGGTTTGCATGCTAATTTCTGTAGATATCTCTGCAACACAATACAGAGGCGTCTTGGCATAACATCAGAACAGTTATTTCTTCATATTCTAATTTTATAACATTTTAAACTATAATTCTTACATGTTGTACCTTTAATTCTTGGCTTTTTCTTTCTGCCTTTCTGCCTTTAATTCATCTTATCCTACTGTGGTTTATTTTTCTTTGTTTTGATTGTCTTTTTCACTGTTAATACATTTATTCTTAATGCAAAGCCATTACTCCTGTGTTTGAAGGATGCTACACAAATAAACCCGCCTCACCTAACTCTTTCTTTATTCTTTCTGTTGATGCTTCACTTTGTCCAAGTCTTTTACTCTTTTTCTCCTCTTCTCTCCCTTTTGTTCCCTCTTTGTGCTGTTGTATTTTGCCATAGAAACTCCAGTGTTTACATCCTGTGTGCCTTTCAAGAAGACCTTGTTTATTCTTTTGAGTGCCGGTGTGTGACTCTCTTACTATCATTCTGGAGGAAATACCATGAGTCGCGTGCCAGTTGCAGCTAACCACAAACCCAGCCTGGGTGGAGAGGGGGCATTTTTCATATAAATCATGGAATATGGCTGTGAGCGAGCCATTGGCCAGCCAGGCTGAGTGAACAGCCATAAATAACTCCAGTTGCATGTAGTAACAGCTTTGAGCAACACAAAGGCAGACTGTAGTAACCATCGCCTGTGGTGGAGTCGGGGAAAAAGGGCTCTTATTGTTTCTGTGCGTTGCAGATTTAGTCATAAGGTATTAACAGGCTGTCAAGTTCAGCCCATGAAGCATCAGAAGTTAACTTTTGAATCTGTTTTGAATGTATGAAATGCCCTGAATTTCAGTCACTTAAGTCTTCTCCTCCCAGCATCAGCGGGCTTAACAGTATGACAGAAAACTCCCTTAATGAACCCCACTTGAGATGTCAGCGACCGGCGGCTCTGACACACTTTGGTCTTCCAACAAAACAGTCACAGACCCTGCTCTGTCTAGCTCCATTTCCCAAGATTGCTTACATCACATGACATAAATGGAGCTCTCGGGGATATATATCTAGCGCTGCGATGAAAGATACTAAAATAATGTCAGAGGTGGTTAATGAGGGCTCTTTGAGCACAAAAGTGTGACAGTACAAAGGCTGCAAGGAGCAAAGACTGATGTGGAATGTAACTAACCTGGAAGCTAAAGTCATATGGGACTAATCGGTTCCAGCGATGCATAAATTACAAAGGGAGGACCAGTGATGGTCAGCAGCATGGTCAGAAAGAGCAAAGATAAAAAAAGAAAGAGAGAGAAAGAATCAGATGCCTGTTGGGTGTCTTATCAGTGCTGCTGGAGAGGTCAAGTCAGGACACAAATCACACCCCCAGACTCCTCTCAGTCTCCTCTCAACTTACACAACAGTTGAGCTACATCTGTTTCTCTTTTACTCTCTCTGTCTCTCTGCATCCTTCTCTCTTCGCCCCGCTTCTCACTCCTGGAGTGTATTCATAGTGTTGGCCCAAAGTTGGAGCTGCATTGGTACGGGATGATGTGATGTAGTGCAATGGAGCGCAACTGATCATCTGATCAGTGGCATGCACAGGCAGAAAGGGGAAAAAAGGAGTAGTACCTCCACGGTGCACAGGGGCAGGCTTGTGTTTCAGTTTATGGTTTGTTTGGCCCCAGAGCCACGTTAGATCAGCCCTTGAACCAACCGCAGAAGCACTTGGGCTCACCAGAGGGGCGTTAGTGCCACCAAATGTCACTTGGGCTCACCAAAGGAGCACTTGGAGCAATCAAAAGGGCACTTTAGCCAACCAGAGAGGAACGAAAGCCAACAAGGAGGGTGCCTGGGCCAACCAGAGAGGCATGTGGAGGCGTGTTGATAAACTGTGGCCATTTGTGATGAATATAAGCATGTGGGCTTACTAGAGGGGCACTTGGACCAATCAAGGACACTTGGGTTCAACCACAAGTGCTGACCAGAGCAGTCACTGAAAAAGCACTTGGGCTTGCTTAAGAAGCAGTTCGAGCAGCCAATATACCACTGAGCTGAACTTGAAGAGGTCTTGGGCCAATAATAGGGGCACTTTGGCTCAGCAAAGGGTCATGAGGGCAAACTAGTAGTGCTTGGGCAAACTGCAAGGGCATTTTGGCCAACCAGAGGGGTGCTTGAAACAACTGAAGGGTCAACCAGAAGAACATTTGGACCAACTAGGAGGTCACTTTGGCCAACCAGAGGGGTGCTTGGATCTAGAAGGACAATTCTGCCTACCAGAGGGGCAGGGTGGTTGAGCCAACCAGGAGGATATTTGGGCCAACTAATGGCACTTTGGCTAGCCAGAGGGGCATTTTGGCCAACCAGAAAGCCACTTAGGCCAACCAAAGGGGCATTTAGGGCACCCAGAAAGGTGCTCCAGCCAACCAGAAGGGCACTTGGGCCAACTAGAAGGCCACTTTGGCCAAGAGGGACATTTACGGCTACCTGAAGGTTGCATGAGCCAACGAGGAGGGCATTTGGAACAACTAGAAGGCCATTTCAGGAAAGAGGGGTATTTAGAGCCACCAGAAGTGTACTTGAGCCAACCAGGAGGGCATAAGGGCACTTGGACCAACTAATGGTATTTTCGATAATCAGGGGGGCATTTGGGGCAACTAGAAAGCCACCTAGGCCATGAAAGGGGCATTTAGGGCACCCAGAAAGGTGTTCCAGCCAACTAGAAGGCCACTTTGGCCAAGAATGGCATTTAGGGCCACCCAGAAGGCACGGGGAGGGCATTTGGGCCAACCAGAAAGGCATTTAGAGCCCCAACCAAAAGGACATTTGGGCCAACTAGAAGGCCACTCAGGACAACCAGAAGGGAATTTGGAGTAACTAGAAAGCCACTTTGGCCAACTGGTGGGGCATTCAGGGCCATTAGAAGCATACTGGAGGGGCATATGGGCCAACCATCGGCAGGGATACACTTCGGCCAATCAGAGGGGCACCAAACAAAGGGGCACTTTGGCCAACTAAAAGGGCTCTTGGGTCAACCAGACAGATATGTGGGCTGAAGGAAAAGGAGCACGTAAAACTAGCGTGAATTACAGTTGACTAAACAGTCATTTTCAAGCTCCGGGGCAAAAATGAACACTGGAACTGTCTGGTGAGGGTACAAATGTATCCCGATTAAATCCTTTTTATGGCACTGGCACACTCATAGCACTCCATGTGATATCACAGCATTTGTCTTGTTCTGTCTCATGACTCATGAATCCTTAAACATTGTTTTTTTGTTTAGAGGGCCTTCAAGCAAAATAAAAGAGTAATTTGTCATCATTATGAATGTAAGCAAAAGAAGGAGATAAATAATATATTAAATTCTGCCGGGTAAATTCCCAGTGTGCAGCACACAGGCTCAGCTGATGCTGGTGACCACCCATGGGTTCTGTCATCCACGTCGGCACTTCACTAGTTACAGGCCCCATTGCCTGGTGTCTTTTGGGTCCAAAGTCTCTCTGAGACTCATTTGTGTCACCCACAGAGCCCTGGAGACACACCTTCAACACCCACACACACACACTATCGTGCATGTTCAGGCTTGCATGATAGCTGGAAAAGATAAGTACAGTAGATACAATAAATCTGGAAGTGTTATTTTGTGTTTCCCATTTTCCATTTTAAATTGGTTCAGCTGAGTCCCCTTTGAAATAGGTTAATCAGATCCTTAAGAATGTTATTTTCAAGCCCAATTACTCAGAGTCCAACAGTGTTCAGATGGTTCAAAGATATTCTGTACAATAAAGCTCTGTAGAACTTAGATCTAAATCGCAGACTAATCTGGAAGTATTACCGAGCTCGGATATTTGTGTTTGGTCCAGAATGTGATTGATTCTGTTTGGATGAGCTTTTTGAAAGTATTTAGAGCAACAATTTTCCCTTGAAATTACCAAAGATATTAACGACTGCGCACACTTCACAGATGTCCTTTATTGTTGTTCCTGTTTTTGTGGTTATCAGTTAAGAATCTTAATGAGCCAGTACGTCACGCAAACAGTTGTGTGTTTTCCTTCAGTTTGTCAGTCAATAGTAAACATCACTTTTGTTTAACTCCAAAACTGGATCGAGCAAACAACAAATAATTTAAAAACTTGAGTAAATCATGGCTTAACTTTATGTTGCATCTAACTTAGTTTAAAATGTAAAAAGTTTGGATTATACCTCTTTTTAAACTTCAGTTTAGTTTGAACTCTAAACCAAAATTAAATAAACTTTAAGCTCCAATTTAAACTGTGATCCAGTTTTAACTTAAACACATGAGGAGGTTTAACTTTTAAACTGGCTGCATTTTTTGGATGGGTTTATTTATTTATTCTTATTGATTAAACTCTATTTACTTTCAGTTTAAACATCACTAAACTCAGATTTTTTTTTTTTGATGGACTGAATAAAATGATCAGGTTTCTTGGAAAAAGTTAAGGGACAGACTCCAATTGACTTTTATGATGCATCTCACCATTAAAACAATTTGCCAGTTGCTGCCACGCAGTCTAATTCAGCCAGTAAGGAGGATAAATTAGATCTTCCCTGCCAAGCCTTGATGAGTAGGTTAGGCTAACAAGGCTAACTAGGCTAATTAACTTTTAAGCTATCAGCAAACAATGATGTAAACTTTTTTGCTTTTTAACTAGCAAACAAAGTAATTTTTTTTTTTCTTTTTAGCTAGCAAACAATGTAGTAGTTTGTTAACTTTTTAGCTAGCTAGTAAACCTTTCAGCTGGCTAACAAACAATGTTGTTGTTGTTTTTTTTTTACTTTAGTTAGCAAGGAGACTCTTTAGCTGGCTAGCAAACAATGTTTGTTTACTTTTTAGCTAGCTAGGAAACTTTGAAGCTAGGTAGCGAACAATGTATTAGTTGGTTGGTTTTTAGCTAGCTAGCAAACAAGATTATGAATTGTTAAGAGGAGGCAAAAGTTTCCTCGCCTCTTTTATAGGTCCTCACAGCATTCAGTTTTTATATTGATTAAACTCTGTTCATTTTCAGTTTACATAGCTAAACTTGGATTTACTAAACTGAAATGAGTTTTTAATTGTACAACAGACCTCTCCTTTATTTAAAATCTGAATTCACTCATTTTAAACTTAGTTTTGCTAAACTCTGATTAGAACTAATCTTTTTTAAATCAATCTTTGTTCATGCATCCCTCTCTAAGTTTTTCCCTCAATACACCTATGTATAAATGCTTTTCTTATTTTCAGGAATGTCATCAGATTGTAAAATCTCAAACAAGCATTGTTCATGGGGAAAGTACCAGGAAGTTGCATTGATGACAGATTTGACTATTGGCCTCAGTATTCTAGTATTGAGAGCGTGTTTGCAAATATTGACCCAACTGTCCCACTAAAGGAATGACAAGAATTTAAGATTTAAGGAGTTCTTTTTTTTTAAAGGTTCAATCTGTGTCTCTCTTGTTAAAATGCTGCCCTTTTAATTTCCTTTAACTTGTTGTTTTCAGTTCAAAGTTTGGGCACAAGGAAGTACTTGGAAACAGAGGTGGAAACGTGAAAACAAACGCAGCAGAGACTGTGAACTCCCTGACATAGTACTACGTCCTCACACTGCATCTGTGTCCTGACATGGCCCCAACCGTCTAACCGCATTTGCCTTCTCGCACTCAGGGGAACATAAGGATCGCATATGCCTTTGGCAGAAGTCCACACCCACATTCCTCAGCTATGTGCTCACACAAGCGTCCTCACTGCCCCCCTCTCCTGCTCCCTCCCACTTCGCTCTGACACCAAAACCTTGGCCCACATTGCTGTGCACTGTATGCAAACACTGAAGTTTTTTTTTCCTGGACACAAGGGAAGGTGAAACACACAAGTCCCAAGCTCTCATCAACATGCTGAGTGTCATGCATGTGGATAATGTAGATTTCTCTCATTTCAGCCTGACGCTCATTTTGTACAATTTTCTTCAGTGTGAAATCTGCCCCATAGGAACGAGCTGGAGGAGGAAAAACAGTTTGGACAACTTCTGGAGGACACTTCTTAGCATGCAGGGCTTCTTTTTTATGAGAGTAGTCCCCAGTGGCTTGTCTAGTTAAAGGTTATCTTTTACTTACAACTCAAAGTCAAAGACACTGGGGCCGCGGGAGGCTGTGCAGTTTGCTGTCTGTCTGGGGTGACTGGGTTCAGTGGTAGGGGGTGCATGGTGCGGAATGTGGCTGTAAGGAAAAGCCAGGAAGAATCATTATAGGGAAGAAATGAGACGCCAGAACTGGGAGTAGAGAACTTTTTTTGTTGTCTTTTTTATAAAACAAGCCTCTGCACATGGCTTAAATCTCCTGTTCTGAGATCCTTTATCCCACTGTGACGATGTTAACGCTCAAATTTTTAACTGTGGACACCAAACAGAGGACGAAATGGAAACTATACTACTTTAATTTTCAGAAAATAATTATAGCTGACAATCTTTAATGACTTTTACCATCTAACTTCTGACTTTGTTAATATTTTCATCAACACTTACAAACAACCGTCATTAATACATGATCAATTGACTGTTAATTAAACCTAATTAATAGTTATTTTACAGTTAATAAAACATAAAATCATAATAAATAATGTTTACTAAGCTATTATCTGTTATTTTATCAATAGTTTGTGTAATTTGTGCAAAAATCATATCATATCATAACTGATAGGAGAAAATAAGACAAATACATTTATTGTTGTGTACATAACAAACACATCTCAAACAATGTCAATCACAACATTACTCCTAATTATTAAATATTATGAATTAACATTTCATTGTTTGTTAACAGTAAGATGATTATTACAGTTTTTCTCCATCGCTGTGGCTCAATTTTTCAGAACATTAAGTTCGAATCTCTGAACAATCAGTTTTTGTTGTTCACAACAGATTGGAATTTCTGATTCATTTAAGCAATTTGTTTTTGCACACGTGTTCACGAGGGTAAGTATAACTGTCAACAAATTTGCACAATAACCACTTGCATATGGCTGCTGATCAAAACTGATGAGCTCATTCACAGTGAAACTCTCAAACTCTTCACAGCTTCTACACGTTCCTTCATTGTCTGAACCGTCACAAGCGAAATGATGCATTCGATTATCAAAAGCTGTCAGACGTGCATGTTTATATACACATAAATATGTACGTATGTAATGTTTGTGATGGCAAACGAGCTGCTAGGTGATGGTGATGAACTATGAATCATATGGAGATGCTGCATTCTGCTGCAGATTGTCTGGATATGACTTCACGTCAAAGATCAAAGGTGAACTTTTTCTGTTTACAGTAAAGCAGGGGTGTAGCTGGAGGTGAACGCAAGTTTGTCACCTCTTTGAGACAAGGCTGCGAGTTTACCCCAAACAAATGTGCATATCTGTTTTCTGTGCACTACAGTTTTGAACATTATTGACCTTTACCAGTAAACTTGTTCCAATCTGAATCTAAAGTTCAAAACTGATGTTCTTGCATAGTGTAGTAAACAATCAGTGTCAACAAAAAAGCGACCACTTTGTCTGTTCTGCCATCTTGCAGCACCGTCACTGTTGCAGTGGCAGGTGCTGCTGCTGGTCGTGTCTAGAAGGGAAACCAGAATTTGCAAGACTCTCATGAGATTTTTTTTTATGATTTCAGTCAAAATATTAAACTCTCGCGAGATCTTGTGGGTCTGGGGTTCCCTTCCAGACACCGTCTCTGCTGTTGCCTGCTGACAGTGACGCCATGGATTATCGGTTGACGACGTTAAACAGTGGTCCTTTTAGGCGATTTTAATGTTCTGTAAATTTTACACAGCAGTTAGACGTTGGTTGTGACAATAGCCAGACATGGATCATGGAGAAGAGAGAAAAATGGACCACCTCAACCACGTTTAAGTGATGAAGTACTGTGGAATACACATTAAAAATATATGTATGTATGTATTCACATTTTTCATCCGGTATTCAAGATTTTCAGGAACAAAGTTCTTTTCTGTTAATATTTTTGATCCTCTCTATGTGATCCTCTCTGGTCTCTGGTCTCAGACAGCGACACGCTTCATGAACTAAAGATTTGTGTATTTTAAATTCTGTTTTTTTCCAAAGTTGAAATTTGACATGACTGTTGGAGCAGCCAAACTGCACAGGTTCTTCCCAACTTCTAGACATTGTTGTCAGATGTGACAATAGACAAAACATAAGTAAGCGTTCATGCTCGTGCTGTGAGGAGACGCCACCGCAGCAACAGCGACTTGTTAAGTTCTGGTACTTCACCAGATTCGCCTGTAGAAGAAACATTTGCAGGGTTGACTGTCGTGGAGAAAAAACAGCTGAACACTTTGAGTGGTGCAGCTCTATGATGCTTTTCATTTTGGTGAAATGTTTTGGGTGACAAACTTCTGCAAAAATGCAATAAGGCTGTAATGTTCCATGAAACAGTTTTGAGAAAGTTAAGACTGCTTGAGCCAAAACGATTGAGAAAAACTGTAGCCCTCTATGGTACGCATTATGTAATATCTGTTGTAAAATATACCAACAAAAAGTCCTAAACAAATCAATAAAATACCATAATGGTAAGGAATAAATGAGTTAGTTAGTTTAAAATTTTAATTAAATGTATCACAGTACTAATTGAAAATATTCAATTGTAAAACTAAAGAAAAGATGTTTTCAGACCATTTTGGTGGCAACAGATGATGAAGCTGAAAAGTGATTCAACATGACCTCCAGAGAGTCATGTGACAAATTAAAACAGGGTCCCGCCTCTTTTTTAAAATGTTGTGTTAGTGTTAAAGACCAAAAATGGGTCTGTTAGATCAAGATAACACTGAATCACACATGATTAACTAAAGTTTCACTAACAGTTAACATTTATTAATGATGATTATTACAAAGTGATACCGTTTTTAAGCCAGCGCTACGTTATGTCACGTTCTGCTCCACGTTTCTGATCGACATCCGCAGCTTCACAAGCTGTCTTGTCAGGTACTGCAGGTCTTATAACACTACATGAGTCACTTTGACCTGAAAATGTCAGTTGGCTTATTAGCTGGGATGAAAACGTGACCCCAGGCCAGACAAACTCAGACAGTCATCTCCGGCAAATACCAGTTTATGTGTTAAAGTGCAACAAACAGGAATAAGCAAGAAACATATAACACCAGAGTGGAGTTTTTGGTCAACAGTGATACATAAATCAGCGACTGATGTCTCTGGAGGCAGGAATCATTACTGATATTATGAAGCCTCTGAGTTTAATGCAGAGTTTCCGAGTTTAAGGGAGAAATGTGTCTTATATTTACTGTAATAACCATAAAATGACCATGATGTGTCATCTGAGGTCAAGGAAAGTTGAAATACTGACTTCTCAGACATCAGTTTCACGTTTATTCACTTTAGCTGAGCTAAAATTCATACTGAATGTTCGTCAAATTAGTTGTCTGTTTCTGAGTTATAAGAAATCATTAATAATTTTTTAGAAGATCAAACTTAGCAATCTGTTTAATCACAATATGGCCAAGTGCAATATCCAAACTGCAGAACCAGAACCAATTCTCAATTTTTAAAAAAAGAAAAAATGTGTGAGAAACCAGCATTATAATGAAAGACTGAAGCGCTGCAGAGATGCACTGGCATAAAAAAATCTTGTTCTTCAGATGAAAGAAAACATGTTTGTTTGATTCAAACCCCAACAAATGTCACATCATCATGATTTTAATTGCTTTTTTCAGTTACAATAAAAATTGTGATGCAAAAATGATCATTCCAACAAATCATATTGCATATTGCAAAGTGTCAAAATAATTGCAATATGCTTTTTTTAAAAAGCCCTACATTCAAGGTTTTATTTTCAGAGCAGCATAAACAGCTGATCAACTTACAGTGTCGGACTTGTCGTGACTTATTATTGTCAAAATATAATGCTGCATTCATCTTAATGCTTGTATATGTTCAGGGCTGGATTATACGGTCAAACAGACGCCTACAGGTTCAGCTGCAGACGCCTGCTGGTTCTGTTTATAGTTTCTGGAGTCGACTTGTAGGTCGGTGTCCCTGCAGCCTGCAGACAACCTGCCCGACCCTCGAGTCTGGAGGGAGGAGGAGACGGGGGGGAAATGACTCACACCAATATTTTGAATTAAGACTTAAGTTCCCAGTTTGAACAGTCGGGTGTGATACATGTTTCACCTTTAATCTAGATATTAAAAAAATGTGTGACAGGTGCGTCAGAGGAAGATGCAACTCAACTCCTGCACATCCTCTCGTTCTCTGCTGACATATTTATTAAATATTAAACTTATTATATATAATATATAATATATAGGTGTGCAAGTTACTCTTGTGTGACCCTGATGAAAACTTGTGTTGGTCGATACGCGTTGGTAAATGAAGGCATCCTTATTTTATACAAACCTTACATTGTGCCTTGGTGTGTTTTTGAAGGAACCTTGCATTTTTTATTTTTGCCTGTTTGACCCGTGAGCGTGAAGAATAAACACATCTGACACATCTTTAACACAGAAGTACATTTATTCAGGTCTTAATACATTAATATTGAACAAGTTACATATTCTTATTGATTGCAAATCACACAGCACAAGTCCAATTTATTCCTGTATATAAGTTAAATGTAACAGATTTTTTATTTTAAAATATGTAATGGGAACTCTTCCTCTTGTTAAGAGGAGCACTTTGTTATAAAATGTAAGTAAAAGTGCAATATCTTTCTACTCATAAAATTACAAAAATTGGTCCAGAATCTGCATTCTGCGCAGGACTTCCTGACAGACTAAATATTGTGTTTTTCATTTTAAAAATGCAATATATCTTTACTTTTTTTTTCAGTAATTTGCTTTTTGATGCTATTTTCTAAAAACTGTAGCTAAATACAAGAAATACGACATTGTCAGTTTACAAAAGCTTAGCATATTAATCACTGCATCATCTATTTTCTAAATAAACTTCATTTTTTTCCCATATAACTATCTGGAACATAGAGTTTTTGACAACAACAACACCATAATATCTCACAGCGCTATGTTACAATAAAATATCTCTGTCATAAGTTCAAAGAAAAAAGAAAATATAACAATAGCAACATAAAATTAAGGAATACAATGCATAGATTCAATCATTTAAAAATGTAGAGATATAATTTACTTAGTACAGCTCTTTAACTTTTAGAGTGAACCCTGTGACACTGACTACATGGATTCATTACAGTTTATCCTGACTTGAGTGACCGGCACAAATATATATATAATTCTGAACATATCACATGATAAAAATGCTAAATATATCACTTTAACTTCAAAAAGGCAAATTTGGCTATAGTACACTATGGCATGTTTGGGTAAGAAAAGGCAACACCTGGCACCAGAGCCAAACAGCAGCTTCTTTAACGGCTTCTCTGCAGGGCCTTTTGAAATGTTAAGAATTTAAATTTTTACTCTTCTCAAACCTGCCCCAAGTCAGCGCTGTCAGATCATGTCCCGTTACTGGTCTGGAGTATACAAGTTTTTATTTCAAACAAACACTTTTTCCTCGGGTCAGAGGTTGGGCTGAAAAATTAACTGATATTTTATATATATATATATTTTAAAAGATGCTAAAGTGACGTATAAAATCACATCTTAAGTTAAGTAATTTATAAAAACACTAGTTCAATAGCTAGTTTATCTACATCAGTTGTTAGCTAGCTAGTCACATCCGATGGCCGATGTTAGCAAAACATTCAGTTGCTAATTTACATCAATTATTAGCTAGTTAGTTAGCCAGTGTTTTGTTCTGTGGCAGAACTCCAGCTAACTAGGTAGCTACATCAATAGTAGGGATGTTAATAATTTATCCTCAAATAATCACCATTAAGAATTTAACTGATTAAAAATGTATTTATCAACAAAGTATCTTTTGTGTACCATTTCTCTGGAGCTCGCAGGGTTTTGTTATGGTTTGTTCTGGTCTGCCTTGGTGGTCTGAAATAAGAGTAATTGCTCCCTTTTTGACATTTTGTTTGGCAGACACATTTGTTGAAGACAAACAGACAAATCTTATAGTTTTATTATTCTGTTTGTTTTAATAGTTTTTGCTTCATAAATTAATATTTCACATAATGTGCCAGTAGAATTGTTTGAATAAAACTTAAACTGAGAAAATGCGCATGTTTTCTATCTTTATTAAATAAGAAAAATGCACAAAATTTGCAACCATAATTGTTAGCTGGCTAGTTACATATTTGGTTCTGTGGTTCTGGCTAACTGGCTATCTAATCTACATTAGCTGTTAGCTAGCTAGTTAAATTTGATGGCCAATGTTAGCAAAACAGTAGCTAACAAGTTACCAAATCTACAGCAATCATTAGCCAGCTAGTCAGCGAGCATTTTGCTGACATTAGCTAACTTAAGATGTGATTATATGTCTTTTTACAGGTACTTCAGCAACATTTTTAACCATCTTCAAAATTTAGTTTTCTTAGATGAGCCTCGCAAGTACAAACAGGAAACAGTAAAGTATAACGAGCTTGCTGGATTGTTATTGGAACACAGAAACAAAAGGGGCGGGACTTAAAAATGCTCAATTATGATACATAAAATAACTGCAATTAGACATTTTTTTCAAAATCGTTCAGCCCTGGTTGGTGATAAAGTCAATAATAGTATGACCTCAATAAAAACCTGTTTACTCCGTTGCCGTTGACGACACATGATCAGACACCCGCTGACACACGTGGTATCTGGACAAATCTCACAATAAACATTGATGTCAAAAAAAGGCAGTTTTTAGTTTTACCTGTAAAGCCACCGAACTTCATGAGAAGCAGTCATGTTTACAGACACCATCTCCACAAAGGCAGCGACGACCTTGTACACTATTTGCGACTCTGAATAATGAGTCACCGACAGGCTGACAAGCTCATTGTTAGTACAGCAATAAGTGAAAAAAGCGAGTCAGAAAAATGCAAATATACAAGCTTAGATAAGATACTTAACACTTAGTGGCGCTTGTCAGGGGCAACTTTAAAAAAAAAAGGAATTAAAACAGACTTGTTTAAAAGACGATCGGAGTTATCAAGTCACGTTTATATCAAATGTTTAAAAAGACACAGAGATAGGCAGAGGTAGGAGGGGTAGAGTGAAAGTGGAGTCTCATTAAAAGCAGTAAAGCTGATCCTATCGACAGCATCAAAGGGCTCTTTTGGACTGTACAAATTTAAATCAGTCATACTAACCTTCTGAGACAAAGAGAATAAAAAATAAAGGTCTGAAACTCAACAGGGGGGGTTGGGGGGACAGGCTGGTTACTCACAGTGTCTTTTAATGACAATCTCTGGCAAGTCTCGGACTCAGCCTCGGCGTGAAAACAACAGCAGCACTGAGAATATCTTTTATCCACCAAAACCCGCCTTGACCTCTTTTAACATTCACAGCACTGCGATGCGTTCAGGAAACCTCAACGATAACAACAATCCACTGTCACTCCTTTCATCGCAAAGAAGTGAAAGCAGGGGACTGAAAATAAAGAATTCACTGTACTTCTCTTCAAGGCTGCTGGATTTGAGTATCTTCTGGACCGTAGACATTTAATGTACAATAAAAAGTAAAACCCTTCAAGCCTGCAGTCGGTATCTTACAGAGGAGTATTAAGGTCACACATAAGAATAAAATGAGAAGAGGAGGGCTTTTTTTTTTTGTCTTTGTGGATTTCGAGAATAAAGTTGCATTTTCAAGGTTAAAGTTGAACTTTTGAGAATATATCAAACTACTAAGATAAGTGCACATGACTGCCTCTGCAAAACGTATACATGTGTAGATGACTGGGTGAAGCTTTACTGAAGAATTTGTTTTAGCAAATTGTTTTAGAAATTCTTTCTCCGTAAGCGCATAAACACAGTGTGGTCATCAGTATTTGAGACTTTTGAGAGATCATGTTGAAAGCAGAAAGGTCTGGCTCCATGCATACACATTCTGCTGTGAAGGGAAGAAGGAAAAAAAAATGCTCTGCCTAGTTTGCATTTTTTTTAAACCAACGTCTTGAGCGGAGGAGGCAGCGACAGCGCTGCTGCAAGATAATGTTGAGCGGGAACTTGTTTTGGTGGAACTTTTGCATGTCGGGAGGCGAACTCTGGCATTAAAATGAGTAAATCACTGCAAAAAAAGAAAACGTTAACAGCTGTTAGCTTGTTTACAGTCATACCGTTAGCGCCCCAGGTGCTAATTTGCCGCTGAGTGTGTAGGTTGCAGCTCGGAGGTTGGTCTTGTTTCCTAAGGGCACGTTCGCTTCAGTTTCCAGATCGACCGGCACACAACGGTGTTCAACGGGCTTTGAGATACGTTTTGTTAATGGGTGTACCACAGGTGTCACCCAATCAGCAGCAACACGTATGTAAACACCACCATATTACAGGGTCTTTAATGCAGCAGTGTTTCTATTTAAATATACGTTTTGCTACGTTTTTAACTTGGCTGTAGATAGCGGACGCCACAGTGCTGCTTG